>AWOL01S0118477.1:0-10833 GCA_000715115.1 Nicotiana otophora
ATACCCATGTACTATGAGAAAAATAACAACAACAACCCAGTATGATCTCACTAGTGGGATCTGGGGAGGGTAGTGTGTACGCAGACCTTACCCCTACCTTGGGGCAGAGAGGTTGTTTCTGATAGACCCTCGGCTCTCTACCTCCAAGAAATCCCCACCTTGGTCTTGGGGTGACTCGAACTCATAACCTCTTGGTTGGAATTGGAGGATGCTCACCACTAGAGCAACCCACGCTTGTCAAGTACTTTGAGAAAAAGTTTAAATATATCATTTGTTATACTTTGGGCCCAAATATACCTCTGTCGTAATATTATTGGTTCAAATATACTTATATTCTGTTAAGTTTGTCCAAAGTGGGCATCTAATCCTACGTGACACTGATATTTGATGAGCTAGATGCCACATGGCATGTCACCTCAAACGCCCCTAATCCATATATACTACAACAACAACAACAACAACAACAACAACAATAACCCAGTATAATCCCATTAATGGGGTCTGGGGAGGGTAGTTTGTACGCAGACCTTACCTCTACCCTGGGGTAGAAAGGTTGTTTCTGATAGACCATCGGCTCCCTCATTCTAAGAACTTCCCACCTTGCTCTTGGGGTAACTCGAACTCACAACCTCTTGGTTGGAAGTGGAGGGTGCTCACTACTTGAGCAACCCACTGTTGTCATATAAAAGACTAAAATTTAAAATACAATATTTATCATGGTAGTGGTAATGGTGGCAATAGTGGTGGAGGGGAAGAAAATTGTAGTGGTGAAAAAAAATAAAAGGGAAGGACAAAGAGGGTTAGGGGCTCTGAGGTGGCAAGCCATATGGCATACACTGACGGGCCTGTTTCCTTACGCTCGTCAGCGGCACCGACTTTCCCGTGCGGCGCCTGCAGTTCCCCTCGCTGCAGACCAGCCTATTTNAACATCTCTATCTTCACAAAGTAGGGGTAAGGCTGCGTACACACTACTCTTCTCAGACCCCACTATGTGGGATTATACTGGGTTTATTCTTGTTGTTGTTAAATTTTGATCACCCTTTATAAAATTCTTGACTCCGCCACGGCTCAAACCCAAAAACCTCTAACATTTAGGGGTCGTTTGGTACAATGGCGAGATATCCCATGAGATTAGTTATCCCATCTTTTATGTGAGATAACTGATCCCACCATTTTAGTGTAAATGTTATCCCGAGGTTAGTTAATTCTGCAAATCAAACATGGAATAAAATCAATCCCAATTTTTATCCCGAAATTATTATTCTTATCTCATATATCAAACGACCCTTTACTCGTCTGTATAATATCCAAAAGGGAAAAGGGCCAAATATACCCATGTACTATGAGAAAAATAACAACAACAACCCAGTATGATCTCACTAGTGGGATCTGAGGAGGGTAGTGTGTACGCAGACCTTACCCCTACCCTGGGGTAGAGAGACTGTTTCTGATAGACCCTCGGCTCTCTACCTCCAAGAAATCCCCACCTTGGTCTTGGGGTGACTCGAACTCATAACCTCTTGGTTGGAATTGGAGGGTGCTCACCACTAGAGCAACCCACGCTTGTCAAGTACTTTGAGAAAAAGTTTAAATATATCATTTGTTATACTTTGGGCCCAAATATACCTCTGTCGTAATATTATTGGTTCAAATATACTTATATTCTGTTAAGTTTGTCAAAGGTGGGCATCTAATCCTACGTGACACTGATATTTGATGAGCTGGATGCCACATGGCATGCCACCTCAAACGCCCCTAATCCATATATACTACAACAACAACAACAACAACAATAACAACAATAACCCAGTATAATCCCATTAATGGGGTCTGCGGAGGGTAGTTTGTACGCAGACCTTACCTCTACCCTGGGGTAGAAAGGTTGTTTCTGATAGACCATCGGCTCCCTCATTCTAAGAACTTCCCACCTTGCTCTTGGGGTAACTCGAACTCACAACCTCTTGGTTGGAAGTGGAGGGTGCTCACTACTTGAGCAACCCACTGTTGTCATATAAAAGACTAAAATTTAAAATACAATATTTATCATGGTAGTGGTAATGGTGGCAATAGTGGTGGAGGGGAAGGAAATTGTAGTGGTGAAAAAAAATAAAAGGGAAGGACAAAGAGGGTTAGGGGCTCTGAGGTGGCAAGCCATGTGGCATACACTGACGGGCCTGTTTCCTTACGCTCGTCAGCGGCACCGACTTTCCCGTGCGGCGCCTGCAGTTCCCCTCGCTGCAGACCAGCCTATTTTTTTCCCTATGTTTTCAAGAACGATCTTGACTCTAGACATGTCATGGCGCTTCTTCTTAGGGTCACAATCCATGCGCGCCCTGGGGGATTGGCTTAGGAGATGTCTTGTCCCTTGCCTAAGACTGAGCATCGCTCCCGCGTGCACAGCCCAATCCTCAAGCTTGACACTTGCCTAGTGCATCCGTAAATAGCTTGTGTCGCGCTCGAGTAAGGCAACCTTTAATCCTTGGCCATTGTCATGCACGTCTTTTGTGCAATGCCCATACATAGCCCTTGCGACACTCTTCCACCCTGAATAGTGCAGTGTCGCCCTATAACTGCACCTTTTGGGCAACAAACCCTTTCTTGCATGGTTGAACCCAAACCAAGCTCACAAGTCGACACATGATGCCCCTATGATAGGTGCGTCAAGTATCCAATCGGAACGGCGGTCTCTTTCCGACATTCGGCAGCCCGCCGGGCTGGCCGTCCCACACATCGAGGCTCCAGCGCCTACTTGATGCCCAACGCTAGCCCAAAGGCATTGCGCCGTCCATAGAGTTCCCTAACTCGTATGGATACCTAGGATACTCCTTTGAATCATCCAGGCAGGCTCTTGAGGTTGCCCCCAAGGTAGCTCATTCAATACAGCTTGGTGGTAGCACGTATGGGGAAGGCAGGTCGGAGCTTTCATCGCCTATACCCCCCTTATATATGCTTAAAATTAAAAAGCCTAAGTTGCCCGGGTAGACATATCTACGTTAGACAATCAGAAGAGACTTTTCTCACCAATTCTTGGCCGAAGTCACAACCTTAAAGTGCGGGTTGTGACATCCCCCCACACTCATAATGTCATCGTCCCCGATGACACATCATGGCCTACGACATCCCAGAGTCTGCCCCCTCAGGTATGTACTTCCCGGCTCCCTTGGTCCTTTGGGTTGGACTTCATCAAAGTCCTTTCTCAAAAGGAGTCGTGCCCCATGCACTTCTCCCCCAAGTATCTTCCAAGTGTGCCTCTGCACTTCACCTCCATTTGGTGTTCAATTGGAAAGTGCCTCCGCACTTGGACCCTCTACTGTCTCACTTTATGATTGACCCACACTAGTCAATCACACCATGACCCTCACGACCTTCATGTCCGTCTGAAGATTTCCCTTTATAAGTTAGCACATCAACGTGCTCTTTGGCGTGACTCTAGTAGCTCAATCGCTCGCATAGCCTTCAAACGCCCTCTGGCATAGCTCCCGTAGCCTTTCGCTCCCGTAGCTTTTCTTTAGCCTCACTACCTTTAAGATGTGTTGGCTTCTAGACTCACAACTTTGCCCATATGCCTCTTACATAGGCGGGATCCTCCCACACTCAATGTGGAGGATACTTCCTAGCGCTGTCGTCCCACTCGGCATTCGACCAGCTCTTAGGACGACTCTTGGTGAGTACTACATTCTCAAAGTCATAGCATCGCCGCATTCCCGAACAAAGCTCTTAGTTTTCCAACTGTCACTTCCTCAACAAGTACTCAATGCTCCCGGTAGTACTTTAATACTCGCCGTATAGACATGTACTCTCTTGGTCCTGCTAGCACGGCTTCCCGGTTCGGTGTGCCTCGCACTTGGACTCTCAACGGTCCTCAGTCATTCGGCGTATATCTTTCCAGAATGATGACATCTTCCAACTTGGAAATTCGCCCAATTCCGAAGCTTCGTTATACCCTCGAATTTGTCTCCTCACCTTGGCAATGCCCTCAGGTAGCTCATAAGTCTATCCTGGAGGAAAGACACTCAACTGATGCGTTGCACGCATCCTTGGAAAGATCTCCGCTATGATCATGCTTAAAGTTTATAGTCTATGGCTCCCACTCTTTTGCAATATGGTTGCACGACCTGGAAAACATAGCCTTCTCCTGACCATCCGACTCATCGACATATTACCACATTCAGTAGTGACCTAGACTTTCGAAAGACAATGGAATCACCCATTTCTTTCTTCGACCAGCAGTATCGGGTTCTCGATCTCTGGTGGCATATGAACAACAATCTCTGCTTTGACAGGATCTCGACACTGACATACAAAATGCACTCGCATATCCACCCTTTGCCTTGACATTGTGCCATGGCATAGTATGGCCTTAATCAGCTCTGATACCACGTGCCACATGCCCGTTTCCTTACGCTCGCCAGCGGCACCGGCTTGCCCGTGCGGCGCCTGCAGTTCCCCTCGCTGCAGGTCAGCCTATTTCCTTTCCCAGGTTTTCAAGCACAATCATGTGCTTGTTGGTGGGACTCGCCCATGAGGCTCGCCCCAAGTTGTGCCTCCCGTAAGATGTCTAGGCACTTGGCCCTAGACATGTCGTGGCGCTTTATCTTAGGATCACAATACATGCGCGCCCTAGGGGATTGGCTTAGGACATGTCTTGTCCCTCGCCTAAGACTGAGCATCGCTCCGACGTGCATAGCCCAATCCTCAAGCTTGACACTCGCCTAGTGCATTCGCAACTAGCTTGTGTCGTGCCCGAGTAAGAAAACCTTTAGTCCTTGGCCATTGTCATGTGCGTCTTTCATGCAATGCCCATACATAGCCCTCGCGACACACTTCCATCCCGAATAGTGCAGTGTCGCCCCACAACTGCACCTTTAGGCCAACGGACCCTTGCTTGCATGGTTGAAACCAAACCAAGCTCACAAGTTGACACATGATGCCCCTATGATAGGTGCGTTAAGTATCCAATCGGCACAGAGGTCTCCTTCCGATATTCGGCAGCCCGTGGGGCTGGCCGTCCCACACATCGAGACTCCAGTGCCTACTTGATACCCAACGCTAGCCCGAAGGCGTTGCGCCATCCATAGTGTTCCTTAACTCGTATGGATACCTAGGACACTCCTTTGAGTCATCCAGGCAGGCCCTTGAGGTTGCCCCCAAGGTAGTTCGTTCAATACGGCTTGGTGGCAGCACGTATGAGGGAGGCAGGTCGGAGCTTTCATCACCTATACCCCCCTTATATATGCTTAAAATTAAAAAGCCCAAGTTGCCCGAGTAGACAGATCTACGTCAGACAATCAGAAGAGCCTTTTCTCACCAATTCTTGACCGAAGTCACAACCTCAAAGTACGAGTTGTGACAATACGCCTCATCAAATGTCAATGCCACATAGGATTGAATGTCCACATTGGATAAACTTAATGAAAAATGAATATATTTGAACCAATAGTAGAATGACGGGATATATTTGGACTAAAAGTATAACAAATGGTATATTTAAACCATTTTGATAGTAGAAGGGTATATTTGGCATTTTCCGTATCCAAAATGTTAATTTGGGAAGGCATTAAAGATAAGAAGGGACCTTCTTAAAAGCCAAATAACCCCGGTCCAAAACAAAACAAGATCACTTTTCCTAGTATACCATTTGATAGACATCACTCAGTCACTCAGCAATAGCATCAGCAGCTAGCGACAGCACAAAGCAGCAGCTGCTGCTGCTCTCTCAGTCTGTAGCTCTGCACTGCTACAAAGCCAAAACCCCCCTTATTTCTGAGACCAATAAAACACACACAACAAACCAAAACCAAATTCTCCTCAAATCTTTCTTATGCCCCTTTATCTCTTCTGTACCCTTCAGTACTCTCCCTTTATTTTCTTGGCTTTGGTTTTTGACCTTAGCAATAGAGATTTTATATATGTTGAGTGTAGAATTTCAGAGTTTCGATATAGAGATGGGATTAGTAGTTGAAGTGTGTTGTAATTCAAGATTGGTGTTTTTGTATAGGAAGAGGAAACTCAAGAGCATTTTCTTGAAACTTAGAGCTCAAATCTTGAACCAGAAGAAGAAGAGTAACAAGTTGAGTACTTTCCACTATGATCCTTTAAGCTATGCTCTCAACTTTGACAATGGCAACTTTGGTTTCTTTTGCTTGTAAATTGTATCAACTTACCAAATACCAATTACCTACCCCCCCTCTTTTCTTGAGTTTCTTTTAGATGACTAGCTGACCAGTTTAATTCTCACTTTTCTCTTTGCTTTTGAGTGTTGTAAGGAAGTCAAGTTAAGGAAGTGTTTTGTATATTTTTCTATCTATTTCTAGTTTAACTTCAACTTAATGCTAGATTAATATTTATATCTTTTGTCTTGTGAGTTAAATATGTGAAGAAAAAATCTATGCATTACATTTGAGAAAGAGAGAAATGAAGGAAAACACTTCTTTTTTATTTGGTTTCTTACTTTAATAGCATTTCCCTTTGTCTTCCTTAATTTGATAACATTAGTGTTGTAATATTTTTTTATTTTTAGATTGCTATTATCACTTAATGTTTAACTACTATTTTGGATTCGGTCTCTCAAAAATTCACTAGTTGTCTTGTCTTCGATTAATTTGAATTCGTACCGAGTGTGAGGGGAGGAGCTCGCTCAATGTTTTTTATTCCCCGAGTTCAAACTCGAAAACATCTATTAGCTAAAACAAAACATCTATTTAAAAATATAATTATCATATCCATCACGCAAACAAACCCTAGTTATATGTGTTGTTAATTTGTTAATACTCCCGCTATTATTTTTCCTCTCTCTGTTTGATTGACTTTTTCCTTTCTAGTCTATCTTGAAAACGATTTTTTTTTTAAATTTTACAAATTGAAGAATTTTGACTACCCTTGAGAAGATTGCTAATATGTTTTTCCATCAATTAAATATGTAAGAAGAAACCATTTTGGATTTAATGAAATGGTTTAAAAGAAATCCTTCTCCATAAATGTATGATACAACCCTCCATTGTTTTGTATATTTTTTTGGTACATATTCTTTCCATTTTGGAATCTTATCAAAAAGATAATTGCCCTTTCCACTTGGGGATTGGTTGAAGAACTATAAAAAGATATAATACAAACCTTGAATCTGATTCTTTTTGCTACCCATGAGATTGAACTTTAATCAGGAAAATTAGCTTTATCAAGCTGCATATTCAAGCCAATAAACACATGACAGGTGTCAATTTTTTTCTAAAACTTGGATCACGTATTCATAGATATAAAATATGAGAATTTAAATTTATATAGGACATAATAAATGTTAAACTTCATGCAAGATTCATAATCAAGCGAAGAATGATAAGATTGAATCTATACTCATCGTAATTTATGTCATTGTATTTCTAAAATTAGATTAATTAAATTTGATGTATAAAGTGTTATGAATATATTTTTTACCTTTTAATCATGCAGCAAATAAAAATGGAAACATTGAATTCTTTTTTGCCCTTTTTTCTATAAAAAAGTAGGGGGATCATTACACAAATAATTATTTATTTTTTCTAGTTGATATTCATAAATTATACATTGATTATATATTATTATACATATACATTCAGTTGATATAATTTTAAACTGGGTGGACGATTATTTTAGTTAATTTTCAAAAAGTTAAATTAAGGGAAGTGAATCCATCATTTTGAGCGGCCCAAAATGCATGTGGGATAAAGTGAGGGAATATTGGTTTTGTTCAATCATTTTCAATGGAGTAAAGTTAGCTATGGTTATATTCGAACCCACTATTTGATGGCAACATTTGGCCGTTAAAGAAGTGGTCCTAAATCTAAAATCTAGGATCTTAGGTCCCTCTCAAATGAATATTTGACTTAACGTCAAATAGGAAGAACTAGAAATTATTAGGAACTCTCAAAATAATAGTTAATTTTTTTTTGTATATATATACATTTTTTTATATTATATACAAAAAAATATACAGATTTCATATACTTTTTCGGCGACCTAATATAAATAATTTTTAGCACGGGTTAAAAGTGAAAAAAGATCAAATTATTACTTTTCGAAAAACGTTTCCCAAAAGAGCTTATTTTTTGGAAATGTTTTCTTGAAAAATATAGTTATGTTGAAAAGTCAAAAACATGTACTATGTATTTACCAAATCGAAGAGTATTTTAATTAACTTTTTGAGTATTACTAAGTCCTCGCGTTTCGCGTCTATCTCATATAATTAGTACATAACTAAAAATATTATATCGTTTTTGTAAATGAATGGTAAAATATTTTGAATCATGATTGTATTTATAAGAAAAGAATTGCACATAGGAATCATAACAATTTGAATATTTAAGCTAAAAAGAATAGAAGGAGAAGATAAAATGTAAGAACCGTAAATATTAGCTCAAAAATATTATTATACACATCGAAATTAAAGAGCTAAAGTGAAGAATTTGGATAAATGTACCTTAATAAATTCTTTGATAATTCCAAGTCAAATTTAATGTTACAAAACTAACTTTTATTATTAATATTGAATGTATTATTAATATAACTTTTAAGGACATAGAAATCTAATAATATTGTACGGTCATTTTGGTCTTCCAAATTCTAGCTTTTATTCTTGGTGCTTATATATGATATACGATAGATTAACAATAATGTGCAAGGTGGGTTGCTCTGATGGTAAGCACCCTCCACTTCCAATCGAGAGGTTGTGAGTTCGAGTCACCCCAAGAGCAAGGTGGGGAGTTCTTGGAGGGAAGGATGCCGAGGGTCTATTGGAAACAGCCTCTCTACCCCAGGGTAGAGGTAAGGTCTGCGTACACACTACCCTCCTCAGACTCCACTAGTGGGATGTGCAACTGTTGGTAAGAGTACCAAGAGTTAAGATTATTGTGACGGCACTTACTTCCATCACAAAATGAGGGAAGCTATTTTTCCTCTTTTAAACATGAAATTTGCGTGTATAGTATATTCACACATATATTATACTCTCTGTCCAATTTTATGCGATTATTTATATTTAAAGAGTCAAAGATGATTTTTTTAACCAAAGTTGCTTTTAGGTTTTAAATACTCTGAGTTACTAATTATTGTGACTTATAAACTATTTATATTCTTGAAATAAATTTTATATATTTAAAAATTACATTAAAAATACTATAAGTCAATAGNTTTGAGTGTTGTAAGGAAGTCAAGTTAAGGAAGTGTTTGTATATTTTTCTATCTATTTTAGTTTAACTTCAACTTAATACTAGATTAATATTTATATCTTTTGTCTTGTGAGTTAAATATGTGAAGAAAAAATCTATGCATTACATTTGAGAAAGAGAGAAATGAAGGAAAACACTTCTTTTTTATTTGATTTCTTACTTTAATCAAGCGTTTCCCTTTGTCTTCCTTAATTTGATAACATTAGTGTTATAATATTTTTTTATTTTTAGATGGCTATTATTACTTAATGTTTAACTACTATTTTGGATTTGGTCTCTCAAAAATTCACTAGTTGTCTTGTCTTCGATTAATTTGAATTCGTACCGAGTGTGAGGGGAGGAGCTCGCTCAATGTTTTTTATTCCCCGAGTTCAAACTCGAAAACATTTATTAGCTAAAACAAAACATCTATTTAAAAATATAATTATCATATCCATCACGCAAACAAACCCTAGTTATATGTGTTGTTAATTTGTTAATACTCCCGCTATTATTTTTCCTCTCTCTGTTTGATTGACGTTTTCCTTTCTAGTCTATCTTGAAAACGATTTTTTTTTTAATTTTACAAATTGAAGAATTTTGACTACCCTTGAGAAGATTGCTAATATGTTTTTCCATCAATTAAATATGTAAGAAGAAACCATTTTGGATTTAATGAAATGGTTTAAAAGAAATCCTTCTCCATAAATGTATGATACAACCCTCCATTGTTTTGTATATTTTTTTGGTACATATTCTTTCCATTTTGGAATCTTATCAAAAAGATAATTGCCCTTTCCACTTGGGGATTGGTTGAAGAACTATAAAAAGATATAATACAAACCTTGAATCTGATTCTTTTTGCTACCCATGAGATTGAACTTTAATCAGGAAAATTAGCTTTATCAAGCTGCATATTCAAGCCAATAAACACATGACAGGTGTCAATTTTTTTCTAAAACTTGGATCACGTATTCATAGATATAAAATATGAGAATTTAAATTTATATAGGACATAATAAATGTTAAACTTCATGCAAGATTCATAATCAAGCGAAGAATGATAAGATTGAATCTATACTCATCGTAATTTATGTCATTGTATTTCTAAAATTAGATTAATTAAATTTGATGTATAAAGTGTTATGAATATATTTTTTACCTTTTAATCATGCAGCAAATAAAAATGGAAACATTGAATTCTTTTTTGCCCTTTTTTCTATAAAAAAGTAGGGGGATCATTACACAAATAATTATTTATTTTTTCTAGTTGATATTCATAAATTATACATTGATTATATATTATTATACATATACATTCAGTTGATATAATTTTAAACTGGGTGGACGATTATTTTAGTTAATTTTCAAAAAGTTAAATTAAGGGAAGTGAATCCATCATTTTGAGCGGCCCAAAATGCATGTGGGATAAAGTGAGGGAATATTGGTTTTGTTCAATCATTTTCAATGGAGTAAAGTTAGCTATGGTTATATTCGAACCCACTATTTGATGGCAACATTTGGCCGTTAAAGAAGTGGTCCTAAATCTAAAATCTAGGATCTTAGGTCCCTCTCAAATGAATATTTGACTTAACGTCAAATAGGAAGAACTAGAAATTATTAGGAACTCTCAAAATAATAGTTAATTTTTTTT
>AWOL01S0118511.1:0-14594 GCA_000715115.1 Nicotiana otophora
AAAAATAATAGGGGGACAAGACGTGTGGGGACCGATATGGTGGGGACACGTGCGGAAAGACGGAAGCGGGAAATATTCAAACACGGTAAAAAATTAGGTGCTCACACACACCAGTTTACAACTTTAAATCAGCATTGACTTTACATATCGACCGCGAAGCCGGCCTTCAAGATGAAACCAACAACTTGGCACCCGGGGGTGGAAGGCCACTTGACGATGACAGTGAGGCTCGAATCGAAGTACTCGAAATTCGAGCCGAAGTACCATTGGATGTCAATTCACGAATAACTCTGGAGGCGAATCAGTGTTCCGAACCGGAAAAAAGCATTCAGGGCGGTACTCGATTCGTAGCTCGAGATACCCATAACGCGGGAAAATCGGAGCCAGCTTACGTATGATCTTCGAGATGCTACAAGCCCAACAAGTATCAATAGCCCAGTTACAGAGCCAAACTTATATACAAAACAGGCCGGATCCCAATCCGCTTCGAGAAATCACCCCCAAAACGGAGCTCGCCATAGTGAAATCAAACGAGCAAGAATCGGGGACCATTCCCGAAATTACTAAATTTCCTGAAGAACTCACAAAACGAGTCGAAGCCAATGACAAGAGAGTGAAACACATACAATGCCAGGGTCGATCAAATCTCGGGGGCTCCACCAATGATAAAAGGGTTGGATTCGAAAATATTCATACAAAATCCTTTTCCCTCGAGTGCGGCCCCAAAACCAATCCCCCAAAAATTCCGTATGCCCAAAATTTTCAAATATAACGGTACGACCGATCCTAACGAACATGTCACCTCTTACACAGTGCCATCAAAGGTAACGATTTGGAGGACGATGTGATCGAATTGGATGCACCAACGCTGAAGTTATACTCTGATAATCGAGGTGCTTCTATAGGATCGACATATTTATCAAAGCCGCTCTTGCTCATAAGTCCCCGAGAATTTTTCCCTCGATCAATCCTTCGATTGTTCTGAACTGTATTGCATGCTGGACTATTGTTCATTCGATCTGCGACGTATAGTTGATATCGGTTTCTGTTCGACCTTTGTTCTCTGTCGATCTCCCTTTGGTTTTTAGTAGCTGTCCTGTTATGATGCACGGGTCCATACGGAGCTCCAAACTGGTCATCTTCGACCCTAATTTTCGATTGATATCGGTTGTGTATATCTGCCCAAGTTATTGCTGGATACTTAATCAAATTTTCTTCAGCCGACGTGACGCTGTCAAACTCAGCTAGTTCAACCCTTTGGTGAAAGCTTGTACGGCCCAATCATCTGTGACCGGTGGCAATTCCATGCGTTCCATTTGAAATCGGGATGCGAATTCCTTCAGCATTTCATTACCCATTTGCTTTACTTTGAAGAGGTCTGATTTCCTTGTTGCAACCTTCATGGCACCAGCATGTGCCTTTATGAACGAATCTGCTAACATGGCAAAAGAATCGATGGAATTAGGCAGTAAATTGTGATACCAGATCATTGCTCCCTTCGAGAGGGTCTCCCCGAACGTTTTCAACAACACGCCATGTGTCGTCTATCAGATGCATTAAAGACACCAAGTGGACTCGACCCATGCAGACCGATCCTACCCAAAGGAATCTCAATCAAATGTGTGAATATCTTGGCACCCATGGTCACAGAACGGAAGATTGCAGGCAACTGAGAGAGGAAGTAGCCCGCTTATTTAAGAAAGGGCACCTTCGGAAATTTCTGAGTGATAGGTCGAAGAACCATTTTAAAAACAAGGATTTTGGCAAGCAAAATGAGCAAGAAGAACCGCAATACATCATTCACATGATCATCGGCGGCGCCGATACCCCTTAGGGACCAATGCTTAAATGCACTAAAACATCGATTGTGAGGGAAAAATGATCTCGGACTCTTACGCACCCACGGGGACTTTGTCCTTCGATGATAAAGATGCAGAAGGAGTCATCCAACCTCATAACGATGCACTAGTAATATCAGTACTCATGAATAAAATTAAAATTAAGCGTGTGTTAATTGATCCAGGTAGTTCGGCCAACATCATCAGATTGAAGGTCGTAGAACAGCTCGGCCTGCAGGACCATATCGTACCCGCAACTCTAGTTCTAAACGGATTCAATGTGGCATGTGAAACCACCAAAGGTGAGATAATCTTACCAATAAACGTGGCCGGAACCATCCAGAAAACGAAGTTTCACGTTATCTAAGGCGACATGAGGTACAACGCCCTTTTCGGAAGGCCATGGATCCACAATATGAGAGCTGTACCTTCGACCCGTACACTAGGTCCTCAAATTCCCGATATCGAGAGGTGTCAAAACAGTGTACGGAGAACAACCGATCGCAAAAGAAATATTCACCGTCGAGGAAGCGAAATCAATATCCTCGCCTTTGCCGATAAATGGATCGGGCTCAGAAGGAGAACGAGACACCAAATAGCAATCACAGATATCGATTTCGACCCAGCCAGATAACCAGAAGATCGAAGAAGATGATGGTCAAAGGGTCTCTCAATCATTCATGATTCCCGATGACTCCGATGCCACCAAATCAACAATTGAAGAACTAGAGCAAATCACACTAATCGAGCACTGGTCCGAGCGAAAAGTATACTTGGGAACGGGGTTGAGCCCCGAACTCAGGAATAAACTTGTTCAATTTCTTATCGATAATATTGATTGTTTTGCCTGGTCTCACTTAGATATAGCAGGGATCCCACCGGACATAACGACGCATCAGCTAAGCTTGGACCCTAGGTTCAGACCGGTGAAGCAAAAGAGAAGACCCCAGTCCGAGGGAAAGCACGCATTCATAAAGGACGAGGTAACCAAACTTCTCAAAGTAGGGTCCATTCAGGTGGTGAAATATCCCGAATGGTTAGCCAACGTAGTTGTAGTACCTAAAAAAGGGAACAAACTTAGAATGTGTGTAGATTATAAAGATTTGAAAAAAGCATGCCCCAAAGATTCCTTTCCACTGCCCAACATTGATCGCATGATCGATGCCATGGCCGGCCACGAGATCCTCACTTTTCTCGATGCCTATTCCGGGTATAATCAAATCCAGATGAACCCGAAGGACCAGGAAAAGACCTCATTTGTCACCAAATATGGAACATATTGTTATAATATGATATCCTTCGGGCTAAAAAATGCAGGGGCTACTTACCAACGCCTAGTAAATAAAATGTTCGAAGAACCAATAGGTAAATCAATGGAAGTTTATATTGACGACATGCTAGTTAAGTCCCTGCGCGCAGAGGACTATTTGACCCATTTGTAGGAAACGTTCGAGATTTTGAGAAAATACAACATGAAGCTCAGCCCCGAAAAATGTGCTTTCGGGGTCGGTTCGGGCAAGTTCCTTGGCTTCATGGTGTCAAACCGGGGAATCAAGATTAACCCTGATAAAATCAAGGCCATCGAAGACATCACCATCGTGGACAGCATGAAAGTTGTACAAAGACTAACGGGACGGATTGCAGGCTTAGGCCGATTCATTTCGAGATCGTCAGATCGAAGTCACAAATTTCTCTCTACTCAAAAAGAAAAAAGATTTCGCTTGGACCCCGGAATGCCAACAAGTATTGGAGGAACTAAAACGATATCTATCGAGCCCACCACTACTTCATACTCTAAAAACGGATTCGAAAATTGCCGTAAGTGGTGTCCTAGTTCGAGAAGAGCAAGGTACGTAATTTTCCGTTTATTATATAAGTCAGACCTTAGGAGAAATAGAAACTAGATATCCGTACCTAGAAAAATTGGCACTTGCACTGATAAGCACCTCTAGAAAATTAAGACCGTACTTTCAATGTCACCCTATATGCATATTAACCACTTACCCACTTCGTAATATTTTGCACAAGGCCGAACTATCAGGACGGTTGGTCAAATGGGCCATCAAACTCAGTGGGTACGATATCGAATATCAACCCCGTACGACCATCAAGTCTAAAATTTTAGTAGACTTCGTGGCCGATTTCACGCCAACCCTCGTACCTGAAGTCAAAAAAGAACTCCCGTTGAAATCGGATACATCATCGGGAGTATGGATCCTTTTTACGGATGGGGCTTCGAACGTGAAGGGGTCCGGGTTGGGCATAGTTTTGAAACCACCCACGGGTAACACTATTAGGCAATCTATTAAAACTACCAGGTTAACTAACAACGAGGCCGAGTATGAAGCCATGATTGTAGGTCTCGAGCTAGCTAAAAACTTGGGAGCATAAGTCATTAAAGCCAAATGTGATTCTTTGCTTGTGGTAAGTCAAATGAACAAAACCGTCAAAGTTCGAGAAGGTAGAATGCAAAGGTATTTAGACAAACTACTTGTCACTTTGCACCATTTCAAACAATGGACTTTATAGCATGTTCCACGAGAACAAAACAATGAAGCCGATGCACTTTCGAATTTGGGATCGTCGGTCGAGGAAGATGACTTGAGCTCGGGGACTGTCGTCCAACTCTCGAGATCGGTAATCGAAGGAGGTCACACCGAGATAAATTCTACAAGCTTAACCTGGGATTGGAGAAATAAGTATATTGAATACTTAAAGAGCAGAAAGCTCCCATCGGACCCAAAAGACTCTAGGGCCCTACGGACTAAAGCTGCTCGATTCACGTTGGCTTCAGATGGAATGCTATATCGAAGGACATTCGATGGACCGCTGGAAATATGCTTGGGACCGGGAGGTACCGATTACATCCTACGGGAAGTGCACGGGGGCACTTGTGGGAATCACTCCGGTGCCGATACATTAGTTTGAAAAATAATCAGAGCAGGGTATTATTGGACCGATATGGGCAAAGACGTGAGGGAATTTGTTCGTAAATATGACAAATGTCAAAGGTTTGCGCCAATGATCCATCAACCCGGAGAGCAATTTCACTCAGTCCTATCCCCATGGCCGTTCATGAAATGGGGAATGGATATCGTCGGCCCTCTGCCATCGATCCCAGGTAAAGCCAAATTTATTTTATTTATGACTGACTATTTTTCTAAATGGGTTGAAGCGCAGACGTTCGAGAAAATAAGAGAGAAAGAAGTTATAGACTTTATTTGGGATTATATCTTATGACGATTCGGGATACCCGCCGAAATAGTATGTGACAATGGAAAATAATTCGTTGGCAGCAAAGTAACAAAATTCCTCGAAGATCACAAAATAAGAAGGATACTATAAACACCATACCGCCGCAGTGGGAACGGACATGCCGAATCAACGAACAAAACTATCATTCAAAACCTAAAGAAGAGGTTGAACGATGCTAAAGGAAAATGGAGAGAAATCCCGCACGAAGTCCTTTGGGCGTATCAGACAACATCAAAATCCATTAAGGGGGCGACCCCATTCTCCTTAGTATATGGGTCAGAAGCATTGATACCAGTCGAAGTCGGTGAACCCAGTACCAGATTTCGATTCACGATGGAAGAATCAAATAACGAGGCTATGAATACCAGCCTCGAATTATCAGACGAAAGACGAGAAGCTGCTCTCGTCCGATTGGCCGCCCAAAAGCAACGAATCGTAAGATATTATAATCGAAGAACCAACCTCCGCCATTTCAAGCCCGGGGACTTAGTGTTAAGAAAAGTCACCATCAATACCCGAAATCCGAACGAAGGAAAACTAGGACCAAATTGGGAAGGACCATATCAGGTTCTCAAGAACGTCGGAAAGGGATCGTACAGGCTCGGCATCATAAACGGCAAACAACTATCAAGCAGTTGGAATGTGTCACATCTAAAGCGATACTACTGCTAAGGTGCGACCCTTCCATATTCATTTATATTTCAAACTGACCCCTACACAAGTCCGAACAAGAGTTAAGATGGACCCATCGCTTGCAAGCACACGTTGCACTCTTTTTCCCTTAGACCGGTTTTATCCCAAATGGGTTTTTTGGCAAGGTTTTTAATGAGGCAACCAATGATCGTGCTGCACTTACAACAAGTATCCGAGGCCTCCGTATAATCGACCTCGAATACTGGAGGGCATTAGCCCTCAAATATATCAAGTTCTGATACAAGAAAGCTATTTCGCAACAACGGGGTTCCAGTAGGAAAAGTTGTAAGAGCCAAAATGGTCAAAACGAACCATGCTCATGTAGTTGGCCTGAACCTAGACGCGATATCTTATATCCAAGAAACGTTCCTCTATTTGGATATTTATTATGCAATCAGAATTAAGATAAACTCGACCATTACGCCCACGGGCTATATTACTTCGAGTTCGAATCATTCACTCGACGACTAAAGCCTACGAGCTACTTTTATTTTGAGTTCGAGCAAGCACTCACTAGACCATTACGCCCACGGGCTATATTACTTTGAGTTCAAATCATTCACTCGACAACTAAAGCCTACGGGCTACTTTTATTTCGAGTTAGAGCAAGCACTCACTCGACCATTACTCCCACGGGCTATATTACTTCGAGTTCGAATCATTCACTCGACGACTAAAGCCTACAGGCTACTTTTATTTTGAGTTCGAGCAAGCACTCACTCGACCATTACGCCCACTGGCTACATTACTTCGAGTTCGAATCATTCACTCGACGATTAAAGCCTACGAGCTACTTTTATTTCGAGTTCGAGCAAGCACGCACTCGACCATTACGCCCACGGGCTATATTACTTCGAGTTCGAATCATTCACTCGACGACTAAAGCCTACGGGCTATTTTCATTTTGAGTTCGAGCAAGCACTCACTCGACCATTATCCCCACGGGCTACATTACTTCGAGTTCGAATCATTCACTCGACGACTAAAGCCTACGGGCTATTTTCATTTTGAGTTCGAGCAAGCACTCACTCGACCATTATCCCCACGGGCTACATTACTTCGAGTTCGAATCATTCACTCGACGACTAAGCCTACAGGCTACTTTTATTTTGAGTTCGAGAAAGCACTCACTAGACCATTATTCTTACGGGCTACATTACTTTGAGTTCGAATCATTCACTCGACGACTAAAGCCTACGGGCTACTTTCATTTCGAGTTTGAGAAAGCACTCACTCGACCATTAAGCCCACGGGATACATTACTTCGAGTTTGAATCATTCACTCGACGACTAAAGCCTACGAGCTACTTTCATTTCGAGTTCGAGCAAGCACTCACTCGACCATTACCCCCACAGGCTACATTACTTCGAGTTCGAATCATTCACTCGATGGCTAAAGCCTACAGGCTATTTTCATTTCGAGTTCGAGCTAGCACTCACTCGACCATTATGCCCACGGGCTACAATACTTCGAGTTCGAATCATTCACTCGACGACTAAGCCTACAGGCTACTTTTATTTCGAGTTTGAGCAAGCACTCACTTGACAATTATGCCCACGGGCTACATTACTTCGAGTTCGAATCATTCACTCGACGATTAAAGCCTACATGCTACTTTTATTTCGAGTTCGAGCAAGCACTCACTCGACCATTACGCCCACGGGCTACATTACTTCGAGTTCGAATCATTCACTCAACGACTAAGCCTACGGGCTACTTTTATTTCGAGTTCGAGCAAGTACTCACTCAACCATTACGCCCACATGCTACATTACTTCGAGTTCGAATCATTCACTCGATGACTAAAGCCTATGGGCTACTTTTATTTTGAGTTCGAGCAAGCACTCACTCGACCATTATGCCCACGGGCTACATTACTTCGAGTTCGAATCATTCACTCGACGACTAAAGCCTATGGGATGCTTTTATTTCGAGTTCAAGCAAGCGCTCACTCGACTATTATGCCTACATGTTATATTTCTTCGAGTTCTAATCATTGACTCAACTAGTAAGCCTAAGGGCTATGTCACTTTGAGTCTGAAAAAACAATCAATCATAGAGACTACGAAGTCTAAATTAGATTAAATTGTTATGATCCTTATGAAAACATTTGTAAGGCACGTATAAAGTCTTCACAAGTCGGCCAAGTTGTGTATATACAAAAGTTTTTACACGATTAATTACAAACGTAAAAAATTAAGAACTAAGCTTCCTGATCATCCTCAGGGGCGTTTGCTTCCCTGTCAGGCTCTTCCCCATCCTCGAATCTGCTCTTGCTACCGTCATCATCATCGCCATCAGAAGCCAAGGCTTCAGCTTTAGCTTCGAGCTCTTTGGCCTTTTGTATTTCTTCAGTAAGGTCGAAACCTCGAGCGTGTATCTCCTCGAGGGTCTCTTTCCAAGACCTACATTTAGCAAGTTCAGCAATCCAATGTGCTCGAGTGTCGGCAGTATCCGCCGCCTCTCATGCCTCCATCTGAGCAGCCTCGGCATCCGCCCGATACACGACAATTGACTTATCTGCCAAAATTTTCGACGACTCAACCTCCACCTTGGCCTCAGCAAGCCAAGCTTCAAGCTCCTCGATCCTCTTAGCTTGAGCCGAACCCTTTTGCTTGACGTTTCGAAGCTGAACATCGGTCGATAATAAGTTGGTCAAAATGGTCTCTTTTTCCGCAGCCAGGCGGTCGATAGTCTCTTTCCACCGATTACATTCAGCTTTGATTTGATCAACTTCTTCCCGAAGTGACTCAATCTTTTCAACCTTTTGCTACAGCTGAGACAACGAAGGGTTAACTTCCACAGTCAAGTCAAACCCATACTTTAACAGAACGAGGCTCACATGCTTATCGAGTTCGGCCTCTTCTTTACGAGCCTTAGCCAAATCCGCTTGGAGGTCCTTTATAGCCTCGTCTTTTTGGCCGCAAAGAATCAGCAGGGTGTCTCTCTCCCCCGAGACCTTCTGAAGCTTGACCTCACATTGGCTAAGGTCGACTCGAAACCTACTAATGGCCTGCACAGTAGGGAAAGAACACGAGTCAAGTTTGGAAAAGAACAAAGAAATCAAGTATAGTAAAACCATTACCCGAGTAATGAAACGTTGGGCCTCTTCTAGTAGAAGAGAAACGTCACGAATATCGGAAGCATCATCGAATCCAGTAAAGCAATCCCGAAAGGGATCCCCTACACTAGAGCCTCCGCCCATATCGGGGGTCTTCAATTCTCGAGCTTCCTTTAACGCCTCCTCAGAAAAGGTTGGAAGGGAGGGCAAATGACCCACTATCATAGCCCCAAGGGAATCACTCGGGGCGCTCCGATCAAGACTCGGGATCCCGGGGCCAACCCCGACCGGTACAGCCGCCATCGACTCAGGAGCTTTGGTGACCCCGATAGCTCTCGCAGATCAGATCACCAGAGCCGAGGCACCACCTTCTTCTTCTTCGTCTTCTTCTTCTTCTCTCAGTCGTTGGACCGAGTCAATCGGAAGAGCAATTGCCTTCCTCCTCACCCTTCGAGTTTTGGGCTTGAAATCTTCAGACCGAGAGGCAGCTTTTCGCTTCTTATCTTTCCCCGATTTCGGGACCGGGGACTTGGTTCCTTCTTCACCGCTCGAATGCCTCAAAACGGAATCCTTGGTTACACTTACATGAAAGGAAATCGGTAATGAATGGAGCACAAAGAACACTTCGAAGGAAATGAGAAGTAAAACCTTACCGTGATTCTTGGCCTCCCATCTACCTTTTGCCAAATCACGCCAAGCCCGTTCGGCAAAGAGGAGGCCGAGGCTAACTTCCGAACCCAATCCTCGAGGTCGGGCACCGCTTGTGGTATCCAAGGGGCAACTGTATATCAGAGAAAGACATCAGAAAAAATCGGGAAAAGATACAAAAAGCAATGTCTTATGAGAACTACTTACGGTCGAAATTCCATTCCTCGGGGAATGACATCTTCTCTTCCAGAATAAGGTCACGGGTCCTCACTCGAATATAACGGCCCATCCAACCCCGATCCTTGTCTTCGTCGATGCTCGACATCAAAGCCTTCGATTCCCGATGATAAAGTCTGATTAGTCCTCGAAAGATTTGAGGCCGATACAATCGTATGAGGTGATTCAGGAAAAAATCCAGCCCCCCGGCTTTGATGGAGAAGAAGCGAAGTAGGATTACTATACGCCATAGAGATGGATGAATCTGACCAAAGGTGACCTGATATCTTTTGCAAAAATCAATGATCACCGGGTCGACGGGACCCAATGTGAATGGATAAGTGTAAACACTTAAAACTCTCTCCACATGGGTGATGACACTCTCTTCGGGGGATGGAATTTGCAACACAACCTCGGAACCCCAGTTGCAGTCTTTCCTAGCAGCCTCGAGATGATCCTCCGTTATAGAGCACATGTACATCGACACGTGCTCGCATCGACCCGGAATATATGAAGGATTCTCAACCTTAAAATCGATCTTCAGAGTACACGGGCCGGGAACATAGTCATAGGTGGACGGCTCCACCGACGCCTTATCGCCGGACGGCTGTGAAGAAGAAACTTTCTCTTTTCTGAGGTACAGTTTTCGAAGATTTGGCCATTGATATGAGAGGAAGAAAGGCAAAGGAAAGTGAAAAATTGACAACACCAAAACTCTGGTGTAGATAGCTCTGCAAGCAACGAGATAGAGAGAAAAGATTAAAAAATTTGGGGGAGTGAATGTGTAAAAATGGTAAATGTTAGATGGAAGGGTTATTTATAGGCTCGCATCATAACGGTTCAATATTAGAGGTGGACGACCGCCATCTGACAAGCATTAAATACCTTGAAAGGCTAAATCGATGGGACATCTATCACATACGTCATAATCGATCCCTGTTAAAACGTCAGCTTATAACCCTATCGAACCGTCGAAAATCATATCGATTCTCACCGCATCATTTGTAAGAAACGAGGGGACTATCTGTATATGGTCAAAATAGATTTCGGCCTTTCTACGTTCGATCGAGTTCAAGTAGTAAGAAGTCGGAGTGGAATTTTAAGAGTGAGCTCCGAAGACAGTACTAACGAGCCTCGAGTTCGAAGGCTGCTCGAGGAGTCGGCTCGATAACCTTATCGAGCCCGTGACCGAATCGATCCGCAAGGCATTGCTTCAAGGTTGGAAATGCGCGACGCCCATCCCGAAGGTCGAACTCGAGGCAAAACCGAAGGGCTCGACCCAGTAACGAGTTCGAGCCAGTATCGAGCTCACAGACAAGAGCTGTTGCAACCGCACCAAGAGAGAGAATCTTGACGGAAATCGAGGAAGAGACAAATCATCACGGGTCCTCTATTATATGCTTTATTTTATTATTTTTTGTAATGACCATCTACTATAAAAGGGGGATCCTTGTAAACTATGGACACACTGAATACACTAGAAAAAAAAGAGACCTCCTTGTGCTTGTTTTACTTCATTTTATTCGTTCTTTCTGATTCATTATTCCCACTGTCATAGTCAAGAATATTCATATTGCTATCTCTCTATACGATTTGTATCAAAGGGTATCACGTATCCTTAAAACCATACATAAATTTAACGTTATCCGATTTTTCGGGTAAACAAGTATATCTACGATTGTTTTTTTAAAATGAGATAAAATTTAAATAGTGGCTTAAAATGGGACATATAGTGAAATTCTCTATTACATTGGTAAAACTACGATTGAAAAAATTAAAGGGCTAAGCGCACCACTAGCCACTTTTAGGGCAGTTGTTAATTGAAGCATAATTTGCATTGTAATGTATTAATGTATTTAAAAAATAGCCATAACTTGGCTATTTTGTATGAGATTTAAATAGTCAATGTAATTTAATATGTAATACTCTCTCCGTTCCAATTTATGTGAACATATTTGACTGGGCACGAAATTTAAGAAAAAATTAAGACTTTTGGAATTTGTGGTCCTAAACAAGTCAAAAGGGGTCTAGAGTATTTGTGTGGTTATAAAAGTTTTCCATTAAGGGTATAATTATAAATTTAAGCTAAATTATTTTTAAATTTAGAAAGGGGTCATTCTTTTTAGAACGGACCAAAAAGAAAATATATTCACATAAACCGGAAGAGAGGGAGGAACAAATTAATTACATACCATGGATTTTACCAAATTACGGGTTACTACATATCGATAGACATACTTGTAATTACTTGATAGTCTCATATATATATAGTTGAGGCTCCTTGAGAGTTAATGCCGACTTTTTTCTCATGTTGGAGTTATTTAGCACTCCAAGGACAACAACAAAAACAACCCAGTATAATCTCACTAGTGGGTATGTAGAGAGTAATGTGTATGCAGACCTTACCCCTACCCTGAGGTAGAGAGGCTGTTTACGATAGACTCTCGGCTCCCTCCCTCAAAGAACTTCCCACCTTGCTCTTGGGGTGACTCGAACTCACAACCTCTTGGTTGGAAGTGGAGGGTGCTTACCACTAACACTCCCTCTGTCTCAATTTGTGTGTCATTTTTTTTTAATTTTTCTAATAAAGAATGTTATATTTTTTTATTTAAAAATAGTTTAACTTTAAATTTCTTATTTTATCCTCAATAAGATAATTATAACCATACAAATATTTGTGAATTGCTTTATACTATAAGTTTCAAAAGTCTTTCTTCTTTTCTAAATTTCGTATTCAATCAAACACCACCACACAAATTACAACTGCATATGTGGAAACTTGATGATTGTGAAAAAAAAGACAAAGTACTAGACTAGTGATTTTCGCATGTCAATCAAAGACTAAATGAACATAAATTTACCACGTTTTTGGGCTTATTTATGTCTTATACACTTTTTCCATATGGACTTGCTGCAACATATACAGTAAATATATCTAAAAGCATTAATTCCATCAAATAGTCTTGGTTGGTTCCAACTCCTTTCCTTTACAAAGCTGTAGTTAGTTGTGACTACTAAAGACTAACGTACGTACGTAGTTACGTTCCTCTGCTCTTCACCAAATATTGGAGTCCAATTTGTAAGGTTGCTCCAGTGTCTGTTGCTGCTGGACAGAATTATCAAATACCATAGATGAAGAAGGTATTGCCCCAATATTAGCAACAAAATTAGAACTAAAATGATTATCATTTGCAAACTGAGAAATATTCCCTTGTATAGGTGGCATAAATGAGTAATCATTAGTAGTAGTTGTAGCTTCTCTTGGTTGATATCCCCTTAACTGTAATGCCCTAAAAAGCAAAGAATTTACTGATGAAAGATTAGAGCTGTTTAACAAGCTAGAAGCCAAGTTCATGTTCAAGTTCATATTCATGTTCTCATTGTTGTAATTGTGCAAGGAAATATTGTTGCTGATCATCCCAATTGATGGAGTGGCTAGGCAGTTGTAATTAATTGGTAACTCAATATCTCCAAGCTCATTTGTAATTATTGTGTTAGTGTCACAATTAGGAGACTCTAGGGATTGTGGGGAAGATGATGTTGGCTGTGGTTTCTTCACAATTGAGCTCTTTTGGAACACCCTACATACTACCCATTCCTCCTGAAAGCAAGAAAAAAGAAAGTGTGATTCAATGCAGTAAAATTTAAGTTATATACACCGTCAGAATAAACACATTTAACAATGCTAGTATAAATGATAAATCCAGAAAAATAGAGTGGCCATCCTCTATCAGTCTCATGGTGTACTAGATCTATTCCTTTCTTCTAGAGGTGCTAAGTTAATACGACTTAATTATGACTCCCTTCGATTTAGCATATTAGTTGTTTTGTTCCAAAATATTTTACATTTTAGAACAACAAAATGCCATTTTTTAAGTAATTAAATTCTTATCATTCCATTTAGTAGAGTGTTAATTAAGCAGAATATAAGAAAATAATAAGGATAGTTTAGACAAAAATGTTGTGATTAAGAATATTAAATGTCTTTACACAAAATATATATGGATAGGACGTAGTTTTATTTTGCTTTCTTAGTAATTTACTCTCTCTTATGTGTCACATTTTCTATATATCACCTTTCACTTATTGAAAATTATTTATTTTTTTAATCCCAAATTATTCTTAATGACATGACTTGTTGAGAGCCTCACCCCCACTTATGTAAAATAAAATAACATGTGAAACTATTACCACCATTTATTTAAAAGAATACTTTTAGTAGTTTGAGGGGAATCTTGGCGCAATTGGAAAAGTTGTTACCATATGACTAGGAGGTCACGGGTCAAGACATGGAAACAGCCTCTCGTAAAAATACGTATAGCGCACGACTGTTTTTTTTTTATTTGGTAGTTTGTATACATTTGACTTACATGTCACAAGCAATCAAATTTCCGTTATATAAAATGAATCAGAGGGAGTACTAGATTACCTTAGAAGGTTTGAAACCAAGTCTTGTTTCAAGTCTATATTCATGTATAACCCAATTGGTTTTCTCACCCTTAGGAGCTCTTCCTCTATAGAAAACTAGGGTTTTCTTCATCCCAACAAGAACTCCTCCACGAAAAATCTCCTTGTCTTTGCCTGTCGTTTTCCAGTAGCCAGCTTCTGTAGCTCTGTTTGTGCGAAGGCCAGTGGGGTACTTCCGATCTTTAAGACTAAAGAAATACCATTCCTTTTCTCCCATTGAAGCTTTAGCTGTACAATTCAATATAACAATATAATGTCAATATTTCATTATCTTTATAGCCAGCTAGGCTTTGTTGCACGGACTCTCAAGAGATATTAACAATATTTTTAGAAAGTTCTAGCAACATAACAACTACGTTATTACTTCGAATTTTCATGCAGCAACATCTTTGTTTCTTTTTTAGTTTATTAGTTT
>AWOL01S0118517.1:0-13257 GCA_000715115.1 Nicotiana otophora
AATAAAAAATGTATCAAAAATAAAAATAGCATGGCTAACCGATTTTCCGATTGATAACGTAAAAATAATCATCATTTGTAAATTATTTAAAAAATAGTAACTATTTTATGGGAGGATAAATCTCGATAAAAATACGCTAACTGAAAGACGGAAAGTTCTAGCATGCTCAATTTTGAAGCTCCTACGTATAAATGTCTAGCATATTATGTTCGAACTCCAACACATAAGAAATTCCAGTACATTATGTTGGAATCGCATATGTAAACAAATACAAACTCCAGCATTAATGTTCGAATGTTTTCAGACTTTTAAGAATGTTTTTGTTCAAATTTTATCTTCACATGAAAAAGTAGTTAAATATAGATTATTTTTAAATTTATGGCTATTTTTTAATTACCAATTGTATATTAGGCTATTTCTAATTTTGTTTTGAAAAAAAGAAGTCAAACTCCAGTTGAGAAAAGAAAAACACTAGCGAGATCGCAACCATAATGTTGGGGTGATTTTGTTTATGTGTAATGGGTCGTTTGGTACGATGGACAAGCAAAACTAATCTCGGGATAAAAGTTTTGTACCGTCTTATCCCTTGTTTGGTTACTAATTCTGGGATAAGTTATCTCGTGATTAAAAATAATATCGGAATATTTTTATATATCTGTCAGAGTGTGGAATAGTAATCCCAAGATAAATTAACGCATGATAAACTAGTAGCAAAATTGACAATCCTAGAATTAATACAACATACCAAACAATCATTAAAAGAATACTAAAATGACTAATTTCAACATAATCCCAACGTTAGGTCCTGAGTTCGAGTCACAATGGAGGTAAAGTGTGAAAACACTATAGATCACAATGATGTGCAGATTAGAATTTCGAATTTTGTTCGTCCGTCTTCGTGGCGATGAGACTGAAAACGTAGATATCCGTTCCACAACAAGCTCAACTAAATAAAAAATGTATCAAAAATAAAAATAGCATGGCTAACCGGTTTTGGATTGATAACTTAAAAATAATCATCATTTGTAAAGTAATTAAAAAATAGTCACTATTTTATGGGGGGATAAATCTTGATAAAAATACGCTAACTGAAAGACGGAAAGTACTAGCATGCTGGATTTTGAAGCTCCTACATATAAACGTCTAGCATATTATGTTGGAACTCCAACACATAAGAAATTCCAGCACATTATGTTGGAATCTCATATGTAAAAAAATTCAAACTCCAGCATATTATGCTCGAATGTTTTTAGATTTTTAAGAATATTTTTATTCGAATTTTATCTTCACATGAAAAAGTAGTTAAATTTTAATTATTTTTAAAACTATGGTTATTTTTCAATTACCAATTGTATATCAGCCTATTTCTGATTTTGTTTTCCAAAACAAAAGAAGTCAAACTCCAGTTGAGAAATGAAAAACACTAGCGAGATCACAACCATAATGTTGGGGTGATTTGGTTTATGTGTAATGGGTCGTTTGGTATGATGGACAAGCAAAACAAATCTCAAGATAAAATTTTTGTACCGTCTTATCCCTTGTTTGGTTACTAATTCTGGGATAAGTTATCTCGTGATAAAAAATAATATCAGAATATTTTTATATATGTCAAAGTGTGGAATAGTAATCCCAAGATAAATTAACGCATGATAAACTAGTAGTAAAATTGACAATCCTAGAATTAATACAACATACCAAACAATCATAAAAAGAATACTAAAATAACTAATTTCAACATAATCCGAGCGTTAGGTCCTGAGTTCGAGTCACAATGGAGGGAAAGTGTGGAAACACTATAGATCACAACGATGTGCAGATTAGAATTTCGAATTTTGTTCGTCCGTCTTCGTGGCGATGAGACTGAAAACGTAGATATCCGTTCCACAACAAGCTCATCTAAATAAAAAATGTATCAAAAATAAAAATAGCATGGCTAACCGGTTTTGGATTGATAACTTAAAAATAATCATCATTTGTAAAGTAATTAAAAAATAGTCACTATTTTATGGGGGGATAAATCTTGATAAAAATACGCTAACTGAAAGACGGAAAGTACTAGCATGCTGGATTTTGAAGCTCCTACATATAAACGTCTAGCATATTATGTTGGAACTCCAACACATAAGAAATTCCAGCACATTATGTTGGAATCTCAGATGTAAAAAAATTCAAACTCCAGCATATTATGCTCGAATGTTTTTAGAGTTTTAAGAATATTTTTATTCGAATTTTATCTTCACATGAAAAAGTAGTTAAATTTTAATTATTTTTAAAACTATGGTTATTTTTCAATTACCAATTGTATATCAGCCTATTTCTGATTTTGTTTTCCAAAACAAAAGAAGTCAAACTCCAGTTGAGAAATGAAAAACACTAGCGAGATCACAACCATAATGTTGGGGTGATTTGGTTTATGTGTAATGGGTCGTTTGGTATGATGGACAAGCAAAACAAATCTCAAGATAAAATTTTTGTACCGTCTTATCCCTTGTTTGGTTACTAATTCTGGGATAAGTTATCTCGTGATAAAAAATAATATCAGAATATTTTTATATATGTCAAAGTGTGGAATAGTAATCCCAAGATAAATTAACGCATGATAAACTAGTAGTAAAATTGACAATCCTAGAATTAATACAACATACCAAACAATCATAAAAAGAATACTAAAATAACTAATTTCAACATAATCCGAGCGTTAGGTCCTGAGTTCGAGTCACAATGGAGGGAAAGTGTGAAAACACTATAGATCACAACGATGTGCAGATTAGAATTTCGGATTTTGTTCATCCGTCTTCGTGGCGATGAGAATGAAAACTTAGATATCCGTTCCACAACAAGCTCATCTAAATCAAAAATGTATCAAAAATAAAAATAGCATGGCTAACCGGTTTTCCGATTGATAACTTAAAAATAATCATCATTTGTAAATTATTTAAAAAATAGTCACTATTTTATGGGGGGATAAATCTCGATAAAAATACGCTAACTGAAAGACGGAAAGTTCTAGCATGCTCGATTTTGAAGCTCCTACGTATAAACGTCTAGCATATTATTTTGGAACTCCAACACATAAGAAATTCCAGCACATTATGTTGGAATCTCATATGTAAAAAAATTCAAACTCTAGCATATTATGCTCGAATGTTTTCAGATTTTTAAGGATGTTTTTGTTCAAATTTTATCTTCACATAAAAAAGTGGTTAAATTTCGATTATTTTTAAAACTATGACTATTTTTCAATTACCAATTGTATATCAGGATGTTTCTGATTTTTATTCCAAAAACAAATAAGTCAAACTCGAGTTGAGAAAAAAAAAACACTGCGAGATCACAACCATAATATTGGGGTGATTTTGTTTATGTGTAATGGGTCGTTTGGTATGATAGACAACCAAAAATAATCTCGGGATAAAATTTTAGTACCGTCTTATCCCTTGTTTGGTTACTAATTCTGGGATAAGTTATCTCGTGATTAAAAATAATATCGGAATATTTTTATATCTGTCAGAGTGTGGAATAGTAATCCCAAGATACATTAATGCATGATAAACTAGTAGTAAAATTGATAATCCTAGAATTAATACAACATACAAAACAATCATAAAAAATACTAAAATAACTAATTTCAATATAATCCCAGTGTTAGGTCCTGAGTTCGAGTCACAATGGAGGGAAAGTATGAAAACACTATAGATCACAACGATGTGCAGATTAGAATTTCGAATTTTGTTCGTCCGTCTTCGTGGCGATGAGACTGAAAATGTAGATATCCGTTATCTAAATCAAAAATGTATCAAAAATAAAAATAGCATGGCTAACCGGTTTTCCGATTGATAACTTAAAAATAATCATCATTTGTAAATTAATTAAAAAATAGTCACTATTTTCTGGGGGGATAAATCTCGATAAAAATATGCTAACTGAAAGAAAGGAAGTTCTAGCATGATGGATTTTGAATCTCCAACCTATAAACGTCTAGCATATTATGTTGAAACTCCAACACATAAGAAATTCCAGCACATTATGTTGGAATCTCAGATGTAAAACAATTCAAACTCCAGCATATTATGCTCGACTGTTTTCAGATTTTTAAGGATGTTTTTGTTCAAATTTTATCTTCACAAGAAAAAGTGATTAAATTTCGATTATTTTAAAAACTTTGGCTATTTTACAATTACCAAATGTATATCAAGCTATTTCTGATTTTTTTCCGAAAAAAAAAAAGAACTCAAACTCCAGTTGAGAAAAGAAAAACACTAGCGAGATCACAACCATAATGTTGGGGTGATTTTATTTATGTGTAATGGGTCGTTTGGTAAGATGGACAAGCAAAATTAATCTCCGGATAAAATTTTAGTACCGTCTTATCCCTTGTTTGGTTACTAATTCTGGGATAAGTTATCTCGTGATTAAAAATAATATCGGAATATTTTTATATCTGTCAGAGTGTGGAATAGTAATCCCAAGATACATTAATGCATGATAAACTAGTAGTAAAATTGATAATCCTAGAATTAATACAACATACAAAACAATCATAAAAAAATACTAAAATAACTAATTTCAATATAATCCCAATGTTAGGTCCTGAGTTCGAGTCACAATGGAGGGAAAGTATGAAAACACTATAGATCACAACGATGTGCAGATTAGAATTTTGAATTTTGTTAGTCCGTCTTCGTGGCGATGAGACTGAAAATGTAGATATCCGTTATCTAAATCAAAAATGTATCAAAAATAAAAATAGCATGGCTAACCGGTTTTCCGATTGATAACTTAAAAATAATCATCATTTGTAAATTAATTAAAAAATAGTCACTATTTTCTGGGGGGATAAATCTCGATAAAAATATGCTAACTGAAAGAAAGAAAGTTCTAGCATGATGGATTTTGAATCTCCAACCTATAAACGTCTAGCATATTATGTTGAAACTCCAACACATAAGAAATTCCAGCACATTATGTTGGAATCTCAGATGTAAAACAATTCAAACTCCAGCATATTATGCTCGACTGTTTTCAGATTTTTAAGGATGTTTTTGTTCAAATTTTATCTTCACAAGAAAAAGTGATTAAATTTCGATTATTTTAAAAACTTTGGCTATTTTACAATTACCAAATGTATATCAAGCTATTTCTGATTTTTTTCCGAAAAAAAAAAAGAACTCAAACTCCAGTTGAGAAAAGAAAAACACTAGCGAGATCACAACCATAATGTTGGGGTGATTTTATTTATGTGTAATGGGTCGTTTGGTAAGATGGACAAGCAAAATTAATCTCCGGATAAAATTTTAGTACCGTCTTATCCCTTGTTTGGTTACTAATTCTGGGATAAGTTATCTCGTGATTAAAAATAATATCGGAATATTTTTATATCTGTCAGAGTGTGGAATAGTAATCCCAAGATAAATTAACACATGATAAACTAGTAGTAAAATTGACAATCCTAGAATTAATACAACATACCAAATAATCATTAATAAAATACTAAAATAACTAATTTCAACATAATCCCAACGTTAGGTCCTGAGTTCGAGTCACAATGGAGGGAAAGTGTGAAAACATTATAGATTACAACAATAGCATATTAGAATTTCGAATTTTGTTCGTCCGTCTTCGTGGCGATGAGAATGAAAACGTAGATATCCGTTCCACAACAAGCTCATCTAAATAAAAAATGTATCAAAAATAAAAATAACATGGCCAACCAGTTTTCCGATTGATAACTTAAAAATAATTATTATTTTTAAAGTAATTAAAAAATAGTCACTATATCATGGGGGGGATAAATCTCAATAACAATACGCTAACTGAAAGACGGAAAGTTCTAGCATGCTGGATTTTGAAGCTCCTACGTATAAACGTCTAGCATATTATGTTGGAACTCCAACACATAAGAAATTCCAGCACATTATGTTGGAATCTTATATGTAAAAAAATTCAAACTCCAGCATATTATGCTCGACTGTTTTCAGATTTTTAAGGATGTTTTTGTTCAAATTTTATCTTCACATGAAAAAGTGGCTACATTTTGATTATTTTTAAAACTATGGCTATTTTTTAATTAACAATTGTAATATCAGGCTAATTTTGATTTTTTTCCGAAAAAAAAGAAGTCAAACTCTAGTTGAGAAAAATAAACACTAGCGAGATCACAACCATAATGTTGGGGTGATTTTGTTTATGTGTAATGGGTCGTTTGGTATGATGGACAAGCAAAAATAATCTCGGCATAAAATTTTAGTACCGTCTTATCCCTTGTTTAGTTACTAATTTTGGGATAAGTTATCTCGTGATTAAAAATTATATCGGAATATTTTTATATATGTCAAAGTGTGAAAAAGTAATCCCAAGATAAATTAACGCATGATAAACTAGTAGTAAAATTGACAATCCTAGAATTGATACAACATACCAAACAATCATTAATAGAATACTAAAATAACTAATTTCAACATAATCCCAGCGTTAGGTCCTGAGTTCGAGTCACAATGGAGGGAAAGTGTGAAAACACTATAGATCATAACGATGTGCAGATTAGAATTTTGAATTTTGTTCGTCCGTCTTCGTGGCGATGAGAATGAAAACTTAGATATTCGTTCCACAACAAGCTCATCTAAATAAAAAATGTATCAAAAATAAAAATAGCATGGCTAACCGATTTTCCGATCGATAACTTAAAAATAATCATCATATTTAAATTAATTAAAAAATAGTCATTATTTTATTTGGGGGATAAATCTCGATAAAAATACTCTAACTAAAAGACGGAAAGTTCTAGCATGATCGATTTTGAAGCTCATACGTATAAACGTCTAGCATATTATGTTGGAACTCCAACACATAAGAAATTCCAGCACATTATGTTGGAATCTCATATGTAAAAAAATTCAAACTACAACATATTATGCTCGACTGTTTTCAGATTTTTAAGGATGTTTGTATTCAAATTTTATCTTCACATGAAAAAGTTGCTAAATTTTGATTATTTTTAAAACTATGGCTATTTTTCAATTAACAATTGTATATGAGGCTATTTCTGATTTTTGTTTTCCGAAAAACAAGAAGCCAAACTCTAGTTAGAAAACAAAAACACTAGCGAGATCACAACCATAATGTTGGGGTGATTTTGTTTATGTGTAATGGGTCGTTTGGTATGATGGACAAGCAAAAATAATCTCGGGATAAAATTTTAGTACCGTCTTATCCCTTATTTGGTTACTAATTTTGGGATAAGTTATCTCGTGATTGAAAATTATATCGGAATATTTTTATATATGTCAGAGTGTGGAAAAGTAATCCCAAGATAAATTAACGCATGATAAACTAGTAGTAAAATTGACAATCTTAGAATTAATACAACATATCAAACAATCATTAATAGAATACTAAAATAACTAATTTCAACATAATCCCAGCGTTAGGTCCTGAGTTCGAGTCACAATGAAAAAGTGGCTAAATTTGTTTTAAGGATGTTATTGTTCAAATTTTATCTTCACATGAAAAAGTTGTTAAATTTCGATTATTTTTAAAATTATGGCTATTTTTCAATTACCAATTGTATATCATGCTATTTCTGATTTTTTTTTTCCGAAAAAAAAGAAGTCAAACTCTAGTTGAGAAAAGAAAAATACTAGCGAGATCACAACCATAATATTGGGGTGGATTTTGTTTATGTGTAATGGGTCGTTTGGTATGATGGACAAGCAAAACTAATATCGGGATAAACTTTTTGTACTGTATTATCCCTTGTTTGGTTACTAATTCTGGGATAAGTTATCTCGTGATTAAAAATAATATCGAAATATTTTTATATATGTCAGAGTGTGGAATAGTAATCTCAAGATAAACTAACGCATGATAAACTAGCAGTAAAATTGACAATCCTAGAATTAATACAACATACAAAACAATCATTAAAAGAATACTAAAATAACTAATTTCAACATAATCCCAGCGTTAGGTTCTGCGTTCGAGTCACAATGGAGAGAGAGTGCGAAAACACTATAGATCACAACGATGTGCAGATTAGAATTTCGAATTTTGTTCGTCCGTCTTCGTGGCGATGAGACTGAAAACGTAGATATCCGTTCCACAACAAGCTCATCTAAATCAAAAATGTATCAAAAATAAAAATAGCATGGCTAACCGGTGTTTTGATTGATAACTTAAAAATAATCATCATTTGTAAAGTAATTAAAAAACAGTCACTATTTTTTGGGGGGATAAATCTCGATAAAAATACGCTAACTGAAAGACGGAAAGTTCTAGCATGCTGGATTTTGAATCTCCTACGTATAAACGTCTAGCATATTATGTTGAAACTCAAACACATAAGACATTCCAGCACATTATGTTGGAATCTCATATGTAAAAAAATTCAAACTCCAGCATATTATGCTCGAATGTTTTTAGATTGTTAAGAAAGTTTTTGTTCAAATTTTATCTTCACATGAAAAAGTGGTTAAATTTCGATTATTTTTAAAACTATGGCTATTTTTTAATTACCAATTGTATATCAGGCTATTTCTGATTTTTTTTCCGGAAAAAAAGAATTCAAACTCCAGTTGAGAAAAGAAAAACACTAGCGAGATCACAACCATAATGTTGGGGTGATTTTGTTTATGTGTAATGGGTCGTTTGGTACGATGGACAAGCAAAACTAATCTTGGGATAAAATTTTTGTATCGTCTTATCCCTTATTTGGTTACTAATTCTGGGATAAGTTATCTCGTGATTAAAAATAATTTCGGGATATTTTTATATCTGTCAGAGTGTGGAATAGTAATACCAAGATAAATTAACGCATGATAAACTAGTAGTAAAATTGACAATCCTAGAATTAATACAACATACCAAACAATCATTAAAAGAATACTAAAATGACTAATTTCAACATAATCCCAGCGTTAGGTCCTAAGTTCGAGTCACAATAGAGGAAAAGTGTGAAAACACTATAGATCACAACGATATGCAGATTAGAATTTCGAATTTTGTTCGTCCGTCTTCGTGGCGATGAGACTGAAAACGTAGATATCCGTTCCACAACAAGCTCAACTAAATAAAAAATGTATCAAAAATAAAAATAGCATGGCTAACCGGTGTTTTGATTGATAACTTAAAAATAATCATCATTTGTAAAGTAATTAAAAAACAGTCACTATTTTTTGGGGGGATAAATCTCGATAAAAATACGCTAACTGAAAGACGGAAAGTTCTAGCATGCTGGATTTTGAATCTCCTACGTATAAACGTCTAGCATATTATGTTGAAACTCCAACACATAAGACATTCCAGCACATTATGTTGGAATTTCATATGTAAAAAAATTCAAACTCCAGCATATTATGCTCGACTGTTTTCAGATTTTTAAGGATGTTTTTGTTGAAATTTTATCTTCACATGAAAAAGTGGCTAAATTTTGATTATTTTTAAAACTATGGCTATTTTTCAATTAACAATTGTATATCAGGCTATTTCTGATTTTGTTTTCCGAAAAAAAGAAGTCAAACTCTAGTTGAGAAAAGAAAAACACTAGCGAGATCACAACCATAATGTTGGGGTGATTTTGTTTATGTGTAATGGGTCGTTTGGTATGATAGACAACCAAAAATAATCTCGAGATAAAATTTTAGTACCGTCTTATCCCTTGTTTGGTTAGTAATTCTGGGATAAGTTATCTCGTGATTAAAAATAATATCGAAATATTTTTATATATCTGTCAGAGTGTGGAATAGTAATCCCAAGATAAATTAACGCATGATAAACTAGTAGCAAAATTGACAATCCTAGAATTAATACAACATACCAAACAATCATTAAAAGAATACTAAAATGACTAATTTCAACATAATCCCAACGTTAGGTCCTGAGTTCGNACTAAATAAAAAATGTATCAAAAATAAAAATAGCATGGCTAACCGGTTTTGGATTGATAACTTAAAAATAATNCTCATGGCGATGAGAATAAAAACGTAGATATCCGTTTCACAATAAGCTCATCTAAATAAAAAATGTATCAAAAATAAAAATAGCATGGCTAACCAGTTTTCCGATTGATAACTTAAAAATAATCATCATTTGTAAAGTTATTAAAAAATAGTCACTATTTTATGGGCGGATAAATCTCGATAGAAATACGCTAACTGAAAGATGGAAAGTTCTAGCATGCTAGATTTTGAAGCTCTTATGTATAAACGTCTAGCATATTATGTTAGAACTCTAACACATAAGAAATTCCAGCACATTATGTTGGAATCTCATATGTAAAAAGAATTCAAACTCGAGCATATTATGCTCGAATGTTTTCAGATTTTTAAGAATGTTTTTGTTCAAATTTTATCTTCACATAAAAAAGTGGTTAAATTTCGATTATTTTTAAAACTATGGCTAGTTTTCAATTACCAATTGTATATCAGGCTATTTTTGATTTTCTTTCCGGAAAAAAAGAAGTCAAACTCCAGTTGAGAAACGAAAAACACTAGCGAGATCACAACCATAATGTTGGGGTGATTTTGTTTATGTGTAATGGGTCGTTTGGTATGATGGATAAGCAAAAGTAATCTCGAGATAAAACTTTAATATCGTCTTATCCCTTGTTTGGTTGTTAATTCTGGAATAAGTTATCTCGTGATTAAAAATAATATCGGGATATTATTATATCTGTCAGAGTGTGGAATAGTAATTCCAAGATAAATAAACGCATGATAAACTAGTAGTAAAATTGACAATTCTAGAATTAATACAACATATCAAACAATCATTAATAGAATACTAAAATAAATAATTTCAACATAATCCCAGCGTTAGGTCCTGAGTTCGAGTCACAATGAAGGAAAAGTGTGAAAACACTATAGATTCTCCTTATTTGGGAGAGGTTTTTAAAAAAAAAAAATCTCATAATAAACTAGTAAAATGCATCTCGTGTTTTCTTTATGAATACGTCTTAATCCAAAGTTAGGTGTAATGAGGTTTGGCAGCGTGTTAAATGAACCATTTAGACCTACGAACCTAAATGATTTGTTAAGACAAAAGATATAAACATGGTAAGCTAAAAATACTAGTCTAATACAACTAGGTGCAGCATAATTATATACACATTATTTACTCAACTTGAATTTGCTGTGGAGTACATTAATACGCAAACTCTAGAACAACGGGTAATCCTAAAAGTCTGAAACACACCACTTTCACGTGCACATTTCAATCTTATTACCCCCTTAAACTAATCTAAAATGATATTAATATCACCTNGGAAAAGTATGAAAACACTATAGATTCTCCTTATTTGGGAGAGGTTTTAAAAAAAAAACAAATCTCAGAATAAACTAGTAAAATGCATCTCGTGTTTTCTTTATGAATACGTCTTAATCCAAAGGTAGGTGTAATGAGGTTTGGCAGCGTGTTAAATGAACCATTTAGACCTACGAACCTAAATGATTTGTTAAGACAAAAGATATAAACATGGTAAGCTAAAAATACTAGTCTAATACAACTGGGTGCAGCATAATTATATACACATTATTTACTCAACTTGAATTTGCTGTGGAGTACATTAATACGCAAACTGTAGAACAACGGGTCATCCTAAAAGTCTAAAACACACCACTTTCAAGTGCACATTTCAATCTTATTACCCCCTTAAACTAATCTAAAATGATATTAATATCACCTTGAAAGACCATCACCAGATCTAAAGTCAGGCAGTGCATTTCACGCACCATACCTATTTTTCCTCCTCATTTTTATTTCCTTTCTTTATACTAAAACGTGCATCTTTTGGCTTTCTTTTTTCACTTTTTTTAAATTTTGTCATTGTCACTTTAATTTTTCCTTTTTGTTTTCCAGTCTTTTTCTCGTCATATGATATTGTCATTTTATTAAAGATGGAAAATGAAATCGGGTACTGAGGGAGATTGATTGAGATACCGTCCATGGCCGATAATCACGTAGATAAGAAGCTCCGACACTCAACCTTAAACCACACAAATTAATTGTTGATTAATTTTCGATTAACGATTGAGAAAAGCTCGTTCTAAAACCAGGTTGTGCTGCAAATATAATCAAAACCCATCTATGTATGAATAGAAATCTATCAATGAGGAACTGTAGAAGAAAAACAAAATTAAAGAAGTAACTTTTCTTGTGAGAAATGTGTTTGATCAAAAAGTGTAAACCTTTGATTAAACTAATTAATTTTATGTAATGAGGGGTTAAACTTAGTTAGTGATAATAATCTGAGATTTATAATCGTTAACACAAATAACGTAGAATAATGTTGGTAGGAGATTAAATGCGGTGTACATTCAATATTTCAAGATGATTAATGATAGGAGAATGTTGAGCAATAAATAACAATAAATGACATTAAAGTAAATAAGGAGAATGATTCACCCAATATTGAATGAGGTAGATGATTCCTCCTTCCGACAATGATGAGTGATAGTAGAATATGAGAACTATTCTCGGATCTGATGGAAAAATGTGAAATAATAGACAATCGAATCTCTTTAGAAAGGTAGTGTTTGTATTTTATCTAGGAAAAAGTCTTCTTTTCAAAGAGTGTTCTTATTATTGCATGCTTTCACCTTATCTCCTTTTCTATTTATATGGAACATACCCCCAGTTAACCCTAAAAATTCAAGTGCGGAGAATATTCAATGAGATATTTTCCTAAAGATCCTATTGCAAAACTATTCGTTACTACTACCCCTCATACTTGACCTCAGCTGTTATTGATTGCTCGGCTTTGAGCCCTGCTATTTACTATTCGTTCTCGGCCAATTTACTTTTCGTAATACTACATCATGTCGAATTGAGGCAGATTTTTCATATACAGAATGATGGAAAACATGAAAGGAGTAGAGGGATATATATCATTTGGAATAGCTAATTAGGCATAGCTTGGATGTGATAAGTTGTAAAAAGTGAGAGTTTTGGAAGAGAAATAGAGGAATATGGCCTGATTGGTTGACTGCGGTGTATCTATACAGAAGATAAAATAACAGAAAAGTGTGTGCCAGAGATATTATCTTGTGAAATTGTAAAATGAAGCTTGAAGGAGTGGCCGAACAAATTTGAATCGAGCGAATTCCAGTCGCCAAATATATTTTCTGACTGTAGAATTAATGGTTTAGTGAAAAAGATAAAAAAATTGAAAAGAAAATTAATGAGAAAAGAAAAAATACGTTGATTGGACTTTAAATTCTCCTTTTCACACGCCCGCTAGATGTGTAACCACTTACCATGCTATAT
>AWOL01S0118522.1:0-15671 GCA_000715115.1 Nicotiana otophora
TAAATGTTGCTGGGTCATTTTGTCAAACCAAATAACATCACTAAGAACTCATAATGCCAATACTGAGTTCGAAAAGATGTCTTAGGGACATCGAATGCCCTAATCCTTAAACTGATGGTAGCAGACCTTAAATCAATCTTCGAAAACACTTTGGCACCCAGAAGCTGGTCAAATAAGTCATCAATCACTGACAACGAATACTTGTTCTTGATAGTGACTTTATTCAACTGTCCATAGTCTATACACACCCTCGTCAAACCATCCTTCTTCTTTACGAACAACACGGGCGCACCCCAAGGCGAGACACTAGGTCTAATGAATCCCTTATCAAGTAGATCTTGAAATGGCTCATTCAGTTCCTTTAACTTAAGCGGGGCTGTACAGTATGGTAGAATAGAAATGGCTTGAGTGTCTGCAGCTAGATTAATACAGAAGTTAATATCTCTATCGAGTGGCATCCCCGACAGATCTACAGGAAAAACCTCTAGAAACCCACGCACAACTGGTACCGAATCCATGGAAGGCACCTCCGCACTAGAATCACGAATATAGGCCAAGAAAGCTGGACATTCCTTCTCAACCATACGCTGAGCCTTCATATAAGAAATAACCCTACTGGTAGAATGGCCAGGAGTCCCTTTCCACTCTAATCAAGGAAACCCCGGCATGGCTAAAGTGACCGTCTTGGCGTGACAATCCAATATAACATGATAAGGTGATAGCCAGTCCATGCCCAAAATAACATCAAAATCTACCATATCAAGAAATAACAGATCTACACTAGTCTCAAGACTCCCAATAGTAATCACACACGAGCGATAGATACAGTCTATAACAATAGAATCTCCTAAAGGCGTGGACACATACACATGAGCACTCAAAGAATCATGAGGCATAACTAGATATGAAGCAAAATAGGATGACACATAAGAATAAGTATAGCTCGGATCAAATAGAATTGAAGCATCTCAATGGCAAACTGGAACAATACCTATGATAATGGCGTCAGATGACTCGGCCTCAAGTCTAGCTAGGAATGCAAAAAAATGGGGCTAGGCCCCACCACTCCGACCTCCGCCTCTCGGACGGCCTCTAGCTGGCTGGATTCCACCTCTAACGACCTGACCTCTACCTCTAGTAGCCTGACCCCCGCCTCTAGCTGGCTGAGCCAGCAGTGAAGCAACTGGTGCCAGAACCATGGCACGAGAACTCTGAAGTGGAATGCTGCTCAACAATCTAAGACAAAGCCTCATGATGTGACCTGTACCCCCACACTCAAAACACCCATCTGGCTGTTATGGCTGCTAAAGCTGAAACTGAGCCAAACGTGTCGGATAACCATGGTGGTAGCTCTGGATCGGAGGCACACTAATAAGAGCTTATGGTGCACTGTAGGATAGCTGCCTAGGATGTGTTACATAAGGACCATGACTATGAAGCACTGACTGAAATGGCCTAGGATGATGGCCTCTTCCAAAAGTACCCTTGCCTCTAAATGAGGCACTACTAAAACCACCGGAATGATGAGGCTTCTTATAAGACACCGGCACCCTCTCCTAACCACGAACCATCTCTATATGTCTAGAAATCTCTACGGCCCTCTGGAAGGAAATATCATCAGCGGTCTCCTTAGCCATCCGTAGCATGATACCGAAAGTGAGCCCATCAATTGATCTCCTCACACTCGCTCTCTCAATAGGGAATAAGACAATGGCATGGAGAGCTACGTCCACAAATCGAGTCTAATACTTGGTGACGGTCATGCCACCTTGCTGAAGGCACTCAAATTGCCTCCGATACTCCTCTCTCAGAGTGAATGTAATGAACTTCTCTAGAAATAAGTGTGAAAACCGATCCCAGGAAAGTGAAGGCGAACTAGCTGGTCTAGTCAGCACATAATCTCTCCACCATCTCATAGCAGAACTGGTCATCTGGAACACTACAAAGTCGACCCCTTTGGTTTCAACAATACCCATGTTGCAGAATACCTCATGGCAATGGTCAAAGTAATCCTTTGGATCCTCAGAAGGTGCACCGCTGAAATGGACAAAAAAGAGCTTGGTAAACTTATCCAGCCTTATCAAGGTCTCAGAAGACATAGTAGGCCTATCCCCGGTCTATGTCGCAACAACCCGCTCAACTACCCCAACTGGCAGGGCTGCTGGAGTCTGATATAGGGGAGCCATCTGCTTTGGAGTGTGAGTAGAAGGATTTAGTGCTCCCCCACAAGTCAGAGAGACGACTGGTACCACCGGAAATGCACCGGTCTGGACCACACTCTCCATAAGGCCCACCAAGCAGACTAGAGCATCCTGAAGCACTAGAGTGACTATGAATCCCTCCGGTACCTGAGCTGGTTCGACGTGTGCGGTTTGATCTGGGACCTCCTCCTTATGATCAATCTAAGGCTCCACTGCGGGTGTTGTTGCTCGAGCTCTAGGCAGAGATCTTCCTATAGCTCGACTTCTGCCTCGGCCTCCGCCCGTGGTAGTAGCTGCCACAGGTGCTCCTGTCCGGCTACAGATGTTGTGCGTGTTCTTGCCATCTACAAGATAAAAAGAATAGAATGGTTGAATCATCAATGATATAACAAAATCACATAATAGAGAAAGAAGGAAGTGAAGTTTTTTCCCTAAACTCCATAGCCTCTAGAATCTTTTTCCCTAAACTCCATAGCCTCTAGAAGATATGAACTATTGTTGCCTATTGGGGTTGGACTCCCACCTTTTTTCCAGCTCGTCACTACTTTCAACCTAAGGTAAGGTTTGTTACTTGTTGAGTACATGGGCTTGGTTGTACTTATACAACACTTCTGCACCTTGTGTGCAGATGTTGGATGCTGATATTGTTGTGATCGACGGGAGCTAGATTTGAAGACGTACATGTGTTCTGGCTGTAGATGCCTCTTGTTCAGGGTAGCCTTAGATATATAAAAATCTGTTCATGTACATTTCGAACAGGTGATGTATTTATTTATTTCATACTAGCTTTGTAAATTCTAATCTTAGAAGCTCGTGATTTGTACTACCAGTCCTTGGGAAATTGTTGTATAAAAGCAGTTTTATTATCATTTCTTTTCTTAATAAATCTCATTTAAATTGGATAGTTTTTAATTGGTTTCCCTAACGGGTTGGGTTTGGTGCCATCACGACTAGGCAGATGTTTGGCCGTGACAAGATGGTATTAGGGCTCTAGGTTTATAGGTTCTACAAATTATGAGCAAGTGTCTAGTAGAGTCTTGCAGATCTGTATGATGACATCCATACCTATCTTCGAGAGGCTACAGGACATTTAGGATATACTTTCCATATTTTATTCCTTATCGTGCGACATTGATTCAGCTTGAAGCGTAACTCTTTGAATTTTTTTTCATGCATTCATATGCACATGTGAGCTCTCGGTATCAGCTGTGCATTCGCCGACTTGTGATTATATGAACGGGGTGTGAAATATGATTACAGTATGTTGATGATGGGCCATTCTGGAGGACTTGAGATCGGGTTTTGACTGTGGCTTGAGCGCAGAGATGTTGATTGTGTGAGCACGTTCTTTTAGGAAATGTATCAGATTCAGATAATTTCTTCACTTAATTGATTTATTGATTGTTATTGGAAGTGGTTAGTGGTTAACTGGATTACCTAGCGGGTTGGGTTAGGTGCCATCACGACTAGTTGGATTTTGGGATGTGGCAAGGTGGTATCAGAGCTCTAGGTTCATAGGTTCTACAAGTCATGAGCAAGTGTCTAGTAGAGTCTTGCAGATTGATATGATGACGTCCATACCTATCTTCGAGAGGCTACGGGGCATCTAGGATAATTTCCCATCTTTCTTTCTTTATCGTGCGGAATTGATTCAGCTTGAAACATAAATCTTTGAATTCCTCCCACGCATTCGTATACGCATGTGAGCGCTCGGTATCGGTTGTGCATCGACGACTTGTGATTCCATGGATGAGGTGCGAGATATGATTTTGGCGTGCTGATGATGCGCCACTCTGGAGGACTTGAGGCCGTATTTTAACTGTAGCTTGAGCATGGGTAAGATCGTGCTTTTGACTTATATGTCCAGTAGTGTCCCTATGAGTGGAATTTGTGGCTCGATTAGTGGTTGGATGGCTATATGATGAGTATAATGTGATTGCAGGATGTGTTTAGATGGATTGAATGTGAGGAGAAAAGTTTGCTTGAGATGTAAAAAGGACTATTGGGCGCTTGATTTCTATCTTGATGTGACCTATAGTCTCGAGTTATGAGAGTATTGGAAGATATTTCATGTTGTTTAACGGAGGAACGAATTATGTTATCATGCCTTGTTGGTGAGTTCAGACCTAGGAAGATTAAGTGATTGCATAGTAGTCATGGCTGTGAAAGGTTAAAGAGAGATGTCAGTTTGGGGCTAAACAGGTGGGTTATAACCTGCGAGGTAATCTACGGATGTGTGATTTTTATTGTTACACCCCATATTTTCGTACGTGAAAGTACGCCATAAGTAAATTGATGAAAGCTCTGAAATGAGAAGTTACATCCTACATTTTTGTACGTTAAGGTTTCGTCGTAAGTTAATCGACATAAGTTCGGGAATGAGATTATTTTGGGATTACAAGTATTATGCTATTTCAAACAAGTGATAAGTAAATTAGTTAAGGTTAGTGGGTAAGCGAATCGAAGTAAATGAGTTTCGTTGAAATTTGACATTTTGGTATAAATACGGTCCGAGCTATAATACCTGGTATTTATGGACTAGTGCCATACAAGGTACCATATGACCATGATAGTAAGATGTATGAAGTGTATTAAAAGTGAGTAGTATTTTAAATAATTTGAGATAATTCCTAATTATGTGGATAATCGGGTAATTATTGCTTTTAGTGGGATATTAACAATTAATTAGAAGTTTGTGGTTAATTATTTAGGTACAATTTTGGATAATCATTAGGGGACAACACTTCCACGTGGGATTCTAGAATTGTGGCAGAAAATTGCCATCTAATTAGGTGCTTAAGGAGGTGGTGGCAAAAAGTTTAATACATGGGCACCTTATCTCATTCTTGTTGAAGAATTATATTCAAAGACCTTTCTTAAATTCACAAAACTAGAATGGAAAACGTGATTTGCTTCAGCAAGAAAAGCCATAAAAAATTGTGATCAAATTCACCAAAATGGAGGTGTTCTATATCTACAAATGTAACGGGTCTTAGACCAAGAAATCTCCATATGAAATTATACTACGTAATGTTATAGCAACGGGATGTTTACGATTCTAAGGGAGTACGGTGCAATCTTTATCAAGAATATCATATGGATTTTATCCTAATTCGATCCGCCATTACGTGTTCGTCGTAAAAGACGTGTGTTAGAGGAATTGTCAAGAGAATCGGTCCAGGTATGTTAAGGCTATCCCTTCTTTCCTTTTGGCATGATCAATACGATACAAACGAAATGAGCAAATGCACAACTTTCATAAATGTCTCTATTCATAGAAATACTAGAGATGCCTATGTTCTTGATTCTCCATGTGTCCTATTGTTCTATCATTTGTTCATGGGTCTCAGAAAATACGTAAGTTGATACAGTTTACTTCATGATATTAACCAAAGGTATAATGGTCTTATGACGTTCCGAAAAATCTTATTAATGTACTTCTTATGCATTTCATTTATTTATACATGCACATTGACCCATGACCATATGGATTTATATACACGTGTGTGTGTGTGTGTGTGTGTCTATATATATATATATATATGTATATATGGGATATGGTAAAGGTTACGGCGTTATATACGCACCACCACCTGATCAGTAGCCCAGATGATATGATGGGATGTCCTCAGAGGCTTGATGATATTATGAACGCATATACCCATGCATGGTATGACATTTATACACATATGTATGATATTATAATATTAAACGATTCACAGAGCTATTCAGATATACATGTTGAGTCGTTTACTCCATGTTTCTCTCATGTCTATATTTTACTGATTTTTATTCCTTACATACTCAGTACATTATTTGTACTGACATCCCTTTTGCTTATGGATGCTGCATTTCATGCCCGCAGGTGCCGATAGCCAGATCGAGAGTCCTCCAAGTAGGCTATCAGCTCAGTGGAAGATGTTGGTGCGCTCCATTTGCTCTAGAGTTGCTTGTTTGGTCAGTATGATTTAGACTTATATTATTTGGTTAGATTTAGACGGACCGAGAGTCCTTCAACCTTTATGATAAGTATGTACTCTTAGAGGCATTTAGACATATGTCATGTATACAGATATTTGTATGGCCTTGTCGGCCTATGTTTTAAGTATATAATGGATCACATTGGCCTTATAGGCCCGTATGTGAAAGATATGAGTTTCTATATCAGGTTGGGTCGTTCTATGTCGGGTATTCCCTTATGTTTACTATCTTTATCTCATGAAGCCCCTTATGGCCCACTTACCTATGATGATGTAATAAGAAATATACGTTACGTTAGTACTCGGTAGAGTAGGGTACCAAGTGCCCATCGCGGCCCATCAGTTTGGTTCGTGACAAAAGTGGCATCAGAGCAGTTATGTCCTAAGGAGTCTACAAGCCGTGTCTAGTAGAGTCTTATTTTTGGGTGTGTTGTTCACCGCACTTATAAGCAGGAGGCTATAGGGAATTTAGGATTGTCACTCTTGCTTCTTAATCTAGATCTTGTGGTAGAGCTCAGTTGTAAGAATACAATTTCCTAAACTCTATTCTATTCATAATACGACGATACCTACATCCAGAAAGATGGTTGGTAAGAGATATAGCTTTGGAACAGTTGAGTCAGAGGAACTCGATTTTTCATGATGCTTATGATGAGTAAATATGAGGTCTTCAGCAGATCATGTGTGTACTAAGATGTGTAAAACTTCTTGATAAGGATCCCTAAGGCAAAAATATCTATCCACTCTTATGGTAAAAAGGAATAAGAGAATCGGAAGGTAGATACAAATTTCTGCAAGTAAAAGAAGCAAGATCAAAAAGGGTACGAGCTACCCAGCTAATGAAGCTTATCGCAGAGGAATATAAGCCTTTTGAGTTACCTTCAACAATAACAGAGCTATGTAAAATGGCCATACCCATCTCATTTATGCCCTGTGAGGGCTAACAGAATTAGTATAAGAGAAGGCAGGATGTCAGGATCTAGCTGGGGTTAGGGTAACCCAAAATGGTGGATGGATTGTTAGCGTTAGCTGACATTTCCGAAGGGCAAATGTGCTAATAGATCTCCTTTTGAGACACCCAGAAGGTGGACACTAAAATAGTACAACTAGATATGAATACTATAAAGATAGGCACTGGAAGCCTTGAAGGGATAAATATTACCTTAGTGTGGCTCCCGTCCTGAGTAGAGAGAGAATGTTAGGCAATTTGAAAAGCCAATGGATGGGGCAACAGGAGCTAAAAGCAAAAGAATGTCTTATTCAAGTTTTCAGAATAAAGTAATAGACATAGATGTTAGTGGGAAATAAGAAGAGAGTTAATGAAGCATTATTAGTAAGATGTGATACGTGGACGACAATGGTAGATCAAAAAGATGATAGTATTATAGAGTCTACAGTCAAGTGAAGGAAAAGACGAGAGCTGACAGGCCTTAAGACCACAAAAGAGTATAGGCCATAAAGTCATATCCGCATTTTGAGAAATAAGTTCGTGATTCCAACGTGATTACCTCAAGGAACAATTAGACCCCAGAGTAATAAGAAATCAGCATGGACTGATGAACAAGATAAACTAAACATGAATTAGGGACTGAGTAATAGTCGCCATCATGAGAATTTCAGAGATTGTGTCTAGCGATAATAGAATGGACGACAGAAGAATACCCTATAAAGGCCATTCAGGAAGATGCTTCCCTAAAGCAAGCAAGGTGAGTAAAGTTATGCTTAAGGGGCTGTATGTGACAGTTACACTAAGTGTCACCCTTGCGAGTGAGGAATTTCGTTATCCTTGGTACTGAAGGATTACCGCGAGGCAAGTAAGGATCATTGATGATGTGAAAAGATGCCAAATATGAGAAGGTAAAAAATCTATACATAGATCATCGTAGCACTAAATCTTAGTGCTCCCCTAAATGGGGGAATACAGAGTGATGTAGCATTAAGTTCAGATTATGTGGTTATAGTAACTATGGAATGGTAAAGGAAGAATGCGATAAAAATGATAAAGGGATGAGATTGCAGTTATTCAAATCCTACAGATATGCAATGATTCCAGAACATTATGCAAACACGATGTCAAAGAGAGGAAGTAAGGATTCCTGACCGAGATGTTATTGGTAGATAAGGAGCCAGTGCGGGACGTAAGTTAAGACAAGGAAATAACCCAAGAAATATTAAACGGAATATTGATATGAGAATGGGCCAACGAGTAGTTGGTAGTTGATTCAGGAAGAGCTTAGTTATGGCTAGACAAAAAGATACAGACAAATCAACAGATCATGCAAGATAAACATAGTGCACCTCAACACGGGGAATTCAGTCTCATAGATATGACATCGTGATCCTTGAGAAATATTCAGATAAGAGTTGGGGTAGTTAAAGGTACCATATAAATGTTATGGAAATAAAAGAGAGTCTCACTGGGAAGACAGTCAAAACTACACTTCAGGAGCAACCGTACGAGCACATGAGTGTGGAAATAAGTAACTACGGATAATCATAGGTGGGGAAGAACATCAAACATTTCGTCAAGTATGTGATGTGATAAGCTTGTAACTTTACAAGAGCCAGAAGGTCTCCCTAAATACTACAACGAAAGACTGGATGAGGAAATAAGGAAGAAGGCTTCAACCTAAGCATAGTGACCAAAAGAGGAAATGGTCTTGTAACAACAGTCTCACAACAATATTGTATGCACTCCATAAGGAAGTGACACCTAGTTTGGCTAATGAGCTGGAAATGAAACCAAAAGTAATATTTGAGACCATATGAATTGCATAAAATTCCGACATGCATGGGAACTAAGATAAGCTAAGTATGCACGCAAGAAGGGGGCAGAAAGACCAGGAGAAGTAATTGCTTACGTTTAAAGAAAGCTGAGATGGAGCGAAAGGAATTATTCGATCAATGATCCAAAGTTAGTAACATTATGAACACACTCAAGATTTTGGAGTATTATCCATGCAGCATGTATGTTGACATACAGTTGTAGAAGACTCTGGTATAAATTGAAAGAAAGAATTGAGTCCATGTCATAGACAAATGATTGAATTGTTAGAAGATTGTATCATGGATATTCCATAGCACCCATGAAAGGCTAAAGTAATAACTAAATATCAGGAGCCGCAGATCGGAAGATAGCTTAAGCCTACATAAAGGCTGATCAGGAGGAAGAAGAAACTAAAGAGTTATATCAACCAAGTAAATCAGGAGTCTAATTATTGGACCCAAAAAATTATAGAAATCGTGATTGAGAACATTGCAGGATCACCCTTAATATCAGAGGTACAAGAGAGATGGTTCAATAGCCATATTCTATAACGGCTTTACGATAAAGCCAGTTAGAAGAATACTAGCTTCATGAGAAGTTAGTATGAAGCTCCAACCGGATTGTGTATGCAGCAGAGGTGCAAGTATTATAATAGAGCTTCAAGTTGTGGATGTGAATTATACATGTGTTAAAGCGAGGTCATGAAAGAGATAGAAGACGTGATGTGAGATTTTAAGGTAAGTAAGGTAAAGGTGAACAACGTACGAGATACTCAAATAAAGAAGGTTGCAAATAATCCATACGACATATAGAAGGTTAGAAGCACTGGGATTCAGTATCCAGGAATGGTAGCGGCATCGTCAGTGGCATATCTTCCAACTTATGGTTTCTAAGTAGCGAGAGGTCTAATTAAGAGAGTAAAGAAGAGTTAGAGACGATGTGATGTCTCGCTTGATGTTCCAGGATGACATAAAGAAACCTATGATGCAAGCAAGTTGAAGGAAGTTTGCGAGTAGTGTAAACAGATATGTGTAGGTCGCAAGCTAAAGTATGGTAAAGCGATAAGATTTTAGGAAGACAGGAGTAAGGATAAGAAAGGGTGAGAGAGAAGATGACGAGAATGGATAAGTCATCAGGATTAAGACCATGAAAACAAGAGAGCTGATGATTTCTCTAAGTTATAAAAAGCTCAGTATAGCCTGAATGAACTCAAAGAAGTGTAAGACTAATGGCATTTAGAAGAGATGAAATGTCGCCCTGATAGTAGAATGAGAGTGTAATTATGATAGATAAAGGATGATGATTGGGCCTTCGATTGAGTAAGGATTTGAATTATATGGGATTAAAATACCCACGTAAGTGAATCACATTGAGATGCTATAAAATGCGGTTATTGAAGTACATTATCGCCGCTAAGTGGATCAGGAAAATAACTTCAAATATTCCTCGATTCAACGTAAACCCTAGTGGCAAGGTATTACGTAAGAAGTTTCCAAGTTATAAGTGGTATATTGTAGATCAATATTGAGGTGAATAAACAATGGATGGACAAAAGTCACAACGTATGAGATGAGATTAGGCCGTCATTCTTAAGATGAGCAGTAATGAGGAAGCATTAAAGGACTTAAATTTATACATACGGGATAAGCAACGAAAGTAACCTGGAGTTCGATAGCAAACCTCAGTAATGATAAATCAAAGTAAGCGTTATGGTGTAGTATGACCTACCTCGATGCAGTAAAGTCATACGAATGGATAACCGGGTCTATGAAATAAGATATAGCAATATTCGTAAGTTCAACAAAGTATCAAGCAAAGAACTTCAATATACATATAGATGCCCAGAGAGACATCTTATCAAGCTCTGTATATGCTTAAAAAGTGAGGCCTAGAGACTGGCTAAAAGCTGGAGGAAAAAGGAGAGAGAGTCGCATAGGCGCACATACGAGAAAAAAGTCGTACATGTTGCATGACAGAAGGTAGCAAGAGTTATGAGGTTGGAAGAATTACGACCACAGACCATGGTATGAGAAACAGGCCTAAAGGAGGAAATGACCTAGCCTTTGGATTTATTCAAAGAATAGTTGCCTAAATGGCAAGAAGAGTATTAAAGTATTCGCAAGAGCTATAGGTTATGAGAATGATAAATGCCTAAGTCAACATTCGAGGACGAATGTTCCAAAGGGGGGTATGATGTTATACCCCATATTTTCGTACGTGAAAGTACGCCATAAGTAAATTGATGAAAGCTCGGAAATGACATGTTAAATCCCGTATTTTCGTACGTTAAAGTTTCATCGTAATTTAATCGACGTAAGTTCGGGAATGAGATTATTTTGGGATTACAAGTATTATGCCATTTCAAACAAGTGATAAGTAAATTCGTGAAGGTTAGTGGATAAGCGAATCGAAGGAAATGAGTTTCGTCGAAATTTGACATTTTGGGATAAATACGGTCCGAGCTATAATACTCGGTATTTATGGACTACTGCCATACAAGGTACCACATGACCAAGATAGTAAGATGTATGAAGTGTATTAAAGTGAGTAGTATTTTAATTAATTTGAGATAATTCCTAATTATGTAGATAATCGGATAATTATTAATTTTAGTGGGAGATTAACAATTAACTAGAAGTTTGTGGTTAATTATTTAAGTACAATTTTGGATAATCATTAGGGGACAACACTTTCACGGGGGATTCTAGAATTGTGGCAGCAAATTGCGATCTAATTAGGTGCTTAAGGAGGTGGTGGAAAAAATATAAATACATGGGCACCTTATGTCATTCTTGTTGAAGAATTATATTCAAAAACCTCTCTTTAATTCACAAAAATTTAATGGAAAACGTGATTTGCTTCAACAAGAAAAGCCATCCACAATTGTGATCAAATTCACCAAAATGGAGGTGTTCTACATCTACAAATGTAATGGATCTCCAACCAAGAAATCTTCATACGAAATTATACTACGTAATGTTATAGCAACAGGATTTTTACGATTCTAAGGGAGTACGGTGCAATCTTTCTCAAGAATATCATATGGATTTTTCCCTAATTAGATCCGCCATTACGTGATCGTCGCAAAAGACGTGTTTTAGAGGAGTTGTCAAGAGAATCAGTTCAGGTATGTTAAGGCTATCCCTTCTTTCCTTTTGGCATGATTCATACGATACAAACGAAATGAGAAACTGCACAACTTTTATAAATGACTCTATTCTTAGAAATACTAGAGATGCCTATGTTCTTGTTTCCCCATGTGTCCTATTGTTCTATCATGTGTTCATGGGTCTCAGAAAAAATATAAGTTGATAAAGTTTACTTCATGACATTAATCAAAGTTATAATGGTCTTATGGCATTCCGAAAAATCTTATTAAAGTACTTCTTATGCATTTCATTCATTTATACATGCACATTAACCCATGACCAGATGGCATTATATACGCCTATATATATATATATATATGTATGTGGGATATGGGAAAGGTTACGACATTATATACGCACCAGGCATTATATACACACCACCACCTGATCAGCTGGTATATGTTGATATTTGCCCAGAGTGGCCGAGATGATATGATGAGATTCCCTTAGAGGCTTGATGATGTTATGAACGCATATACCCATGAATGGTATGACATTTATACACATATGCATGACATTATAATATTAAACGATTCACAGAGCTATTCGGATACACATGTTGAGTCTTTTACTCCATGTTTCTCTCATGTCTATTTTTTACTGATTTATATTCCTTACATACTCAGTACATTATTTTTACTGACGTCCCTTTTGCATGGGATGCTGTGTTTCATGCCCCCAGGTCCCGATAGACAGATCGAGAGTCCTCCAAGTAGGCTATCAGCGCAGCGGAAGATGTTGGTGCGCTCCATTTGCTCTGGAGTTACTTGTTTGGTCAGTATGATTTAGACGTGTATTATTTGGTATGGTGGGGCCGTGTCCCAATCTTTATGATAAGTATGTACTCTTAGAGTCTTGTCGACAGATGTCATGTATACGGATATTTGTATGGACTTGTCGGCCTATGTTTTAAGTATATAATGGATCACACTGGCCTTATAGGCCCGTATGTGAAAGATATGAGTTTCTATATAAGGTTGGGTCATTCTATGTCGAGTATTCCCTCATGTTTACTCTGTTTATCTCATGACGCCCCTTCTGGACCACTTACATATGATGATGTAATAAGAAAGATACGTTACGTTGGTACTCGATTGAGTAAGGTACAAGGTGCCAGTCGCGGCCCATCGGTTTGGTTTGTGACATTTATGACGTTATGTGGAGACTTTCTTTTCTACCAAGTGGGTTATACTTGTGCGATTTGAGATTAGATCGATGGTACTAGCTGACATGACCGTCACGAGAATGGATGCGAATTTTGCAAGTGATTTGAGGTATTAGAGTGTTTGTGTTACATGATCTTATGAGGGATTGAGTTGAATTTTGGTGCAGTATTATGGAAGTAATTGAGAACGGGTATTATAAGTTATTGAGTGTTTTTTCCTATGGCTTTGAGCCAAGTGGGGGAGTCTGCTATCGACGATTTGATTGCTTGGTTGTGTGTTGTACTAGTTTTGGTCTGAAGAATACTTATGAATCCGCTCTGGATAACGGTTATTTTACACTGTATGGGTATATGGAAATCATGGAATGATTGAGGTGTTATTCGTGAAGGATGTAGTGCGCATGGAGTAGGAATTTGCTCGGTTGCATTAAGGCGGGGTTACTTCTGTGTGTGTTGTCATGCTAATGGGGTACAAGTCATTCGGCCCGTTTGGGGCAGTGCAATTGAGATTTGTGTAGAGTGGATGACTCTCGAGAAAGTTCTAATGGATTCAAGATTTTCATTGGATGTTGTCGATACTTGTGGCATTTCTATATCATTATGGATTCTACATTTCAGTCTCAGGAAGGTGAAAGAAATGACTTCAGATTCATAGAAGGTCTCTTCAGAGTGGGTATCTAGGTTGCGGTACATTTGGGGGTGCTTAAGAGGGAATACAACGGCTTATGGGCCTTAGGGTGGTGTGGTTTTATGTTAGGATCTCTTGTGGTGAACTTTGGGTAAGGATCATAGTATTCTAACAAGGAGAAGTGTTAGATTAAGGGAAATTCAGAAGGAACTCGAAGTAATGGGATAGCTTGGTAGTAGGTTGGCTCATCACGACAATGGATACAATTGGTTCTTTGGGGTACTTATGATGTGGTGAATCTCTACAGGTGTTTCGTGGAAATGCTCTTGGGTTTTGGCGACCTGTGTGGCTTTGTTGAGTTAGAGAGATTCGGTTATGATAGCTGGGTTATGTGCAAATGGATTTCAAATTGTTCTCAATGGTGTGCATTTCAGAAGGCACACTGTGTGTTAGCTTACGGATGCTCCATTGGTATTGCGGTACTCGCCTAGTTGATCTACTGTTGATATTCAGATTTTTGCTATGTGGCACGGAAGATTTATAGAAGTATTCCCCATGGGATGATCGTGTATGAGAGATGTGTTAGATATTAGGTCAGTGGAGTTGGGATCAGATATGGTGATTCATATGTTCTATAGATTTGGAGACCGGGAGTTCTCAGAAGCAGATTGTTTCATGGTTGTGGACATTGAAGATATAGCCAAAGCTAGACAAATAATAGTATATGTTATGCTTAGGTCATTGTGGACTTTCAGAGGATTATCTTTCTTTTTGTAGATGATCAGAGTTGATTTGGGGCCCATTGGTACGCCCAACGAGGATGTGTATTTTGCACCAGGTCGGATTTGTCAACTCCATAAAGCTATTGTTGGGGGGGGATGTGATATTCGGTTAGATTTGATCTTATCCGTGTTGTGATATGATCTATGTGTTACTCCTCTATGCTATGAGGGGTTGTGATTTGTTGGTTATAAGCACATATGGTGCAGTTCTATTTGGATCTTATGGCGAGATTTGAGCGAGATGGTTATTGCGATGTCAAATAGTTGATTGCGCCTTGGTTATGTTCTCTCTGGACTGTGGTATATTGTGCTATTTGCTTCTCCATGGTTCGATCATGCACCTTGGGTACATGATGTCAAATTGCGCGTGGTTGTTGATTTTGAGCATTGTGGCTTGAGGTATTTCATGTGGACCAGTGTTAGGATGGAGTCACGCATTGCAGTGAAGTTATGTGGAGATATGATCCTTTGTGATTGATTCATGTGTCTTGACTCTACTATGTATGATGGGCTCATAATATTGCGATTGTAGTGGTATTGTTGAGCTTGCGGGCCTCTGTTCTCATTTGAGTCATTTTTTTATTTTTCGGTGCATTGAGTTATTGCGTATTCATGCACGGATTGCACGGTTTGTGGCTCTAGGTTGTATTGGTATTTCACGTCAATAAAACGGTTGTGTTTGACGAGATGAGGTCATNATCTTATGGCGAGATTTGAGCGAGATGGTTATTGCGATGTCAAATAGTTGATTGCGCCTTGGTTATGTTCTCTCTGGACTGTGGTATATTGTGCTATTTGCTTCTCCATGGTTCGATCATGCACCTTGGGTACATGATGTCAAATTGCGCGTGGTTGTTGATTTTGAGCATTGTGGCTTGAGGTATTTCATGTGGACCAGTGTTAGGATGGAGTCACGCATTGCAGTGAAGTTATGTGGAGATATGATCCTTTGTGATTGATTCATGTGTCTTGACTCTACTATGTATGATGGGCTCATAA
>AWOL01S0118539.1:0-19914 GCA_000715115.1 Nicotiana otophora
AATCGTGGTTGAGACGTTGAAGTCGTGTAATAACGTTCATCATAATATCTTGTTCCATAGCTTTCTTTTGTGCATTGATCTTTTCCAACATTCTTTGTTGGATCCTCTCTTCCATTTCCTCTATATTTTATTGCATTCTCTCATCAGTAGCATTTACAGAGGATCCAAAATCTCCCATTTTCTTTTTTAAGACAACCTTGTTAACTCCTCGTCCATCCAATCTTACCCGACCTTGGTGCTTAGGTCCCATGACTGATGCAAAGACGTCAACTGAATCACTGTCATCTTCACTTTCTTGAGTTGACTGTACTCTCTCCATTTCAAGTTACAAGCCAAATGCAAGAGAAAAGAGTTTAAGTAAATAAAACTAAGTCAATAATTAAGAAGAAATAAATAATCACAACAAACTTTAAATTAGAAATTTCTTACAATTTTACTAATTGTATTCTCATAAGAGCCTATATATACTCGACTGGGTTTTCTTTTTCTTGTAGCCATAAAGATGTCCTTACTTGATAGAGTATCCGAAGTATCAGTCATTTCCTTCTTTTTTGCCTAGTCACATGAAAACTGGTATAAGAATCTTTTCATGCAAAGTTAGCAAGTTCATACTTTAAAAAAACAAAGAGAAAACTTCAAACCTCGATGATTAGAGCAAAACTTGTTTTTCCAACAGTGTGTGGATGCTTCAACTTTTTTGATTCTCGATATTGGTTTCGGATGTTTTCTGCAAATAAACAAGCAATTACCGTCAGCTATTGTTTCTGGAAAGCACTAAAAAGCACATTTTTCTAATAGATTTCAATATCTCTCAAATATTGATTCATGGTTGATATTGGACAACTAATCAGCCAATTGTTCAGGAAGTTTGTGGTTTTTCCATTCTCTTTAGGGTGTAATCCGAGGTCCACATACGTATAACCCAAATGAATTTAAGTTTTATCACTATAATTAACATATTCTTATGTAACTTTACCAATCACAATATAAAACGTTAAATAAAATCTAAGCAGAAACTTTCAGTAGACATTCATAGTGAATAAAATCAATGCAGAAACTTTCAGTAGACATTCAGTAGACAAAAAACATACGAAATCAAAATTTGAAAACTAGTCTAAGAATATTCATTGTCACGACTCTGAATTTTCACCGTCGGGACCGTGATGACACCTAACATTTCACTTGCTAGGCAAGCCAATGTTAGAGAATCATTAAACCAATTCTTATTCCACTCAGTAAATAACAACAATTAGCTAAGATGAAATATAGAAAGTGCGGAATAATATAAAAACTGTATTAAATTACTACCACCCGGATGTGGAGTCACAATTCACGAGCATTCTAGAATTCACTACAAATAATAGTCTAAGAAAAGTACAACTATTTGAATGAGAGAAACAATAAAACAGAAAAGATAGATAGGGACTTCAAGGTCTGTGAACGCCGACAGATCTACCTTGAATCTACGGATGGCAGGTCCAACAGCTAAAATCTCGATCAACCTGGGCCGGTATCACAATATGCACAGAAAGTGAAGAGTGCAGTATCAGTACAACCGACCCCATGTACTGGTAAGTGTCGGGCCTAACCTCGACGAAGTAGTAACGAGGCTAAGGCAATGTACATACAAATCAACCTGTACAATTTAACAGTGTATATACGAATAACAATAATGAAGAGCTAGACATAAAATATCGGGAGGGGGAAACATGCTGGGGGAAATACGAGATAAGGAACTACAACAGAATGATAACTGGCACAACCAATATACTATAAATCAACAGAAACAACGAATACAGTAAAGGAAAAATGCACGGCATCACCCTTCGTGCTTTTACTCTCAATCTCACCATAAAATCAATAGAAATAATACGGCATCACCCTTCGTGCATTAACTCTCATATCATGGCACGGCATCACCCTTCGTGCGTTAACACTCACAGTATGGCACGACATTACCCTTCGTGCTTTTACACTCACAATATGGCACGACATCACCCTTCGTGCATGAACACTCACAATATGGCACGACATCACCCTTTGTGCATTAACACTCACAATATGGCACGGCATCACTCTTCGTGCATTAACACTCACAACATGGCACGACATCACCCTTCGTTCATTAACACTCACAATATGGCACAGCATCACCCTTCGTGCATTAACATTCACAATATGGCACGACATCACCCTTCGTACATTAAAGCTCTCCCTTACCATAATGCAATGCATAAATAACAACAGGAAGGTAGAATAACAAGTACAAGCCTTACTTCAACATTTGGTTCCAAAATATAGATCTCAACTTTAAAATAAATACTCAATTATCACCAGAGAATCCGTAAACATGATAAGAACGATCAATTTAACATCACTAGTATAAACACGTAGCAATTTGGCATATGAAAGAAATAATATAAGAAAAACGGGAGGAACAAGGAAAACAGGTAAATTGGCGGCGCATAAGTACTCGTCACCTCACATATGCGCCGCTCACATGAATTTCACATAACAAATAGTCTGAGGTTCCTAATTCCTCAAGTCAAAGTTAGATACAACACTTACCTCGCTCCGAAGGCCACACAATACTCAATCATAACTTTTTCTCTAGAATCCACCTCCAAACCACTCGTATCTATTAAAAAATGGCTCGATAATATCAAATATTGCTAAAGGAATCAATTACATTGCATAAATTTAGATTTCCCAAATTTTCCTCTAAATAGTCGAAAATCGACTCCCGGCCCGCTTGATCAAAACCCGAGGTTCGGACCAAAATCTATTTACACATTCACCCCCGAGCTCGGATATATAATTGGTTTTGGAATCCGACCTCAATTTGAGGTATAAATCCCCAAAATTCCGAAATTCCTAGTTTCTACCCAAAACTCCTAATTCTACTATGAAAACCATAGATTTTAGGTTGAAATCTTGTAAAATGTAGTGAAAGATTGAAAGAAACCAGTTTAGAATCACTTACGTATGATTTGGGGAAGAAATGGTCTTTGAAAAATTTCCTCTTGTGTTTTAGGTCTTGAAAATTTGGAAATGAATGAAAGTTCCCGTCCAAAAGTCATTTTGATCAGCTGCAGATGTCGCATTTGCGACCTGAGCTTCGCAAATACGAAGGAGTCATCGCAAATGCGAAGCCCTTCACACTTCTATTGCCTTCGCAAATGCGAAGATAAGTTCACAAATGCGACCTTGAATCTTCGCAAATGCTACTAAATGATCGCATTTGCGATCACTGCCCTTCCCCGACTCTCTTCGCAAATATGAAAGAAAACTCGCAAAATGTAAAAACTGTTGGCCCAGCTTCTCTTAGCATTTGCGATGAGAAGCTCGCAAATGCGAACCTCTCAGAGGTCGCAATTGCGATGCCTGATCTCGCAAATGCGAGATTAGAGGTCTGCAATAATATCAGATGCACCAGCAGTGTTTTTCAAGCCAAATCTCACTCCGTAGCTTATCCGAAACTCACCCGAGCCCTCGGGGTTCTAAATCAAAGGTGCACACAAGTCTAAAAACATCATACGAACTCGCTCGCGCGATTAAATCGCCAAAATAACACCTAGAACAACGAATTTAGCACCAAACCAAATGAAATTCTCAAGAACATTTTAAAATTTCTATTTTGTCAACTGGACGTCCGAATCACGTCAAACCAACTCCGTTTCTTACCAAATTTCACACACAAGTCTTAAATATTATGATGAACCTGTACCGGGTTCCGTAACAAAAATACGGACCCGATACTAATAATACTAAACACGAGTCAATTCATAAAAACATTAAATTTTCAAACTTTTAAGTTTCATCAAAATTTCATAACTCAAGCTAGGGACCTCCGAATTCGATTCCGGGCATACGCCCAGGTCCCATAATTTGATACGGACCCACCGGGACTGTTAAAATATAGATCCGGGCCCGTTTACCAAAAATATTGACCAAAGTCAACTCAACTGAAGTTTTAAGGCAAAAATTCTTATTTTCATCAGTTTTTAACATATAAACCATCTGGGTCAATACACAGACTATGCACACAAATCGAGGAGGGTAAAAATGAGATTTTAAGGCTTAAGAGAGAAGTATCGAGTTCAAAAATATAAGATGACCTTTTGGGTCATCACATTCCTACAGACATTCAGTAGTGAATAATTAAAGAAATAAGGAGGAGAGCATTTAGAGCTGGCATGTGTTTTGATTTCAGAAACTTTCTTAAACAGACTAGAAATAGTAGAAAACAAACACATAAAGCCCAATGGTAAAACACATTTAATACTCACTTTTCCAATCAAAATGAACAACCCGAAAGATGAGCTGAAACGATATGTTTCAAGCACCTTAACTTGAACAGTTCTTTGGGAGTATTTCAAATGTCCACAGATGTTAGACGTTAAGTTCCAGCTAATAACCACATTTACTTATAAATTGTTTTACAACCAAATATATTTAGGTTTCCCTATCAAGTTCTTAATTTAGCTCTTGTTGGTCTATTAAAGATCATTCTTCAGTGAGAAACAAATATCTTGGATAGTAATATTTTTCATATTATCATTTAAACTGTTGTGCTACTGAGAAACTTGTTCTTTAGTAAAAATAGCTTTCATCATGTACAACTTATATAAGCTATCACTTTTTATAAAATAAGCATCTTTCTCGTTCAACCTCGATCAAAAGATGCTAAAGTTGCACAGAATAAATTATCATGCTTAATTAGAAATAGTGAACATGGGCCTGAATTCACTTTTTATAAAAGAAGCATATTTATTAATCTATAGTCTAAAGATTATAGCCGGCTTCCAGCAATATTTGAGTGTAAGCTTGACCTTTTCCTTCTAATTCATTAAAGTGAGACCGTCATGACCCGAAATCTACCTGGTCGTGATGACACCTAACCCAACCCAGTAGGTAAGCCAACCATCAACTATCTTATTCCAATGAAATTTAATAAGGCAATTAATTAAAAGAAAATATATGAAACTAATGCATTTCCCCGAAGAACTGGTAGTACAAATCATGAGCTTCTAAGAATAGAATTTACAAAGCTGAAATGAAATAAATACATCGTCTGTTTGAAAAGTACATAAACAGAGTTTTACAGATCTAAAGCTACCACGAACAAGAGGCAGCTACAACCGGGACACAAGTACATCTTTAATCCAGCTCCCATCGATCACAGCAACATCAGCAGCCAACATCTGCACGCAAGGTACAGAAGTGTAGTATGAGTACAATCGACCCCATGTAGTCAATAAGTAACAAACCTAACCTTAGGTTGAAAGTAGTGACGAGCTAACACAAGGTCAGGTCCAATACCAATATTCCTTAACAGTTCATAACAACATAATACAAGTAATAAAAGATATATCTCAGAAGTAAAATGCCCAGCTCGTTCACAGTTCCAGAAAATAGTCACGCTTTTCAAGTATCTTAGTGCAAATCCAAATCTTTCACCAAAAATGCCAAAAATACGAGTAAGTATGAAAACTTTACTTTTTCCAAATATCCTTTCCCCAATAAATAAGATGTTTCATTTTCTTTCCAGATAACAAGTGTGAAATACCTCTCTATGCCCACATATCAATGTGTGTAAAAAAAGTCATGGATGACGTGATACCATACAGCATGAGGAAACATGCATCTCTATGCCTGTATGTCATGTGTGCATATCAATGCCATTTATCTCAGAGTTGAATCATGTACTCACACTCTCAGAGTACTCAATCTCACTATCTCACACTTTTCACTCATCATGCTCAACCATTCAGTACTGTATATGGCTCAAACGGCCTAGGAAAGATCCATCCAGGATATATACATCACTGACCATCAGTCACTTATTACCGAGAAAGGCCAATCTAGCCCCATGGAGAAGATCTATCTCCAGGTATATAAATGCTTCAGACAAGATTCATGTCCAGGGAAGATCCATCCCTCAATATAATCAACTACGCTCACTAGGAGTGTGCAGATTCCGGAGGGGCTCCTACAGCCCAAGCACTATCATAAGCCAGATCCAGGCATAAATCAATATAGCATGCTGCAGCGTGCAGCCCTATACCATAACTGTCACTCATAATCAGGCTCTCGGCCTCACTCAGTCATCAATCTCTCCAGTCTCACTCACGGGCTCACATAGTCATGAAACTAGCCTGACAACAATGATATGATGTATCAATAAATAACAACTGAGACTGAGATACGATATGAATAAATGCATATGACTGAGTACGAAATATCAATAAAATCAGTNCATTAAAGTGAGACCGTCATGACCCGAAATCTACCTGGTCGTGATGACACCTAACCCAACCCAGTAGGTAAGCCAACCATCAACTATCTTATTCCAATGAAATTTAATAAGGCAATTAATTAAAAGAAAATATATGAAACTAATGCATTTCCCCGAAGAACTGGTAGTACAAATCATGAGCTTCTAAGAATAGAATTTACAAAGCTGAAATGAAATAAATACATCGTCTGTTTGAAAAGTACATAAACAGAGTTTTACAGATCTAAAGCTACCACGAACAAGAGGCAGCTACAACCGGGACACAAGTACATCTTTAATCCAGCTCCCATCGATCACAGCAACATCAGCAGCCAACATCTGCACGCAAGGTACAGAAGTGTAGTATGAGTACAATCGACCCCATGTAGTCAATAAGTAACAAACCTAACCTTAGGTTGAAAGTAGTGACGAGCTAACACAAGGTCAGGTCCAATACCAATATTCCTTAACAGTTCATAACAACATAATACAAGTAATAAAAGATATATCTCAGAAGTAAAATGCCCAGCTCGTTCACAGTTCCAGAAAATAGTCACGCTTTTCAAGTATCTTAGTGCAAATCCAAATCTTTCACCAAAAATGCCAAAAATACGAGTAAGTATGAAAACTTTACTTTTTCCAAATATCCTTTCCCCAATAAATAAGATGTTTCATTTTCTTTCCAGATAACAAGTGTGAAATATCTCTCTATGCCCACATATCAATGTGTGTAAAAAAAGTCATGGATGACGTGATACCATACAGCATGAGGAAACATGCATCTCTATGCCTGTATGTCATGTGTGCATATCAATGCCATTTATCTCAGAGTTGAATCATGTACTCACACTCTCAGAGTACTCAATCTCACTATCTCACACTTTTCACTCATCATGCTCAACCATTCAGTACTGTATATGGCTCAAACGGCCTAGGAAAGATCCATCCAGGATATATACATCACTGACCATCAGTCACTTATTACCGAGAAAGGCCAATCTAGCCCCATGGAGAAGATCTATCTCCAGGTATATAAATGCTTCAGACAAGATTCATGTCCAGGGAAGATCCATCCCTCAATATAATCAACTACGCTCACTAGGAGTGTGCAGATTCCGGAGGGGCTCCTACAGCCCAAGCACTATCATAAGCCAGATCCAGGCATAAATCAATATAGCATGCTGCAGCGTGCAGCCCTATACCATAACTGTCACTCATAATCAGGCTCTCGGCCTCACTCAGTCATCAATCTCTCCAGTCTCACTCACGGGCTCACATAGTCATGAAACTAGCCTGACAATAATGATATGATGTATCAATAAATAACAACTGAGACTGAGATACAATATGAATATATGGATATGACTGAGTACGAAATATCAATGAAATTAGTGAGATGACAGTAAAAAACGACCACTATGGGTCCCAACAGTATCGGCATAAAGCCTAAACATGATATCTACCATGATTGACATCTCAATTACTTTATCACATGGTGAAAACATGGATATCAACAAAATAGGGCCACTATTCAGTGCCACGGAAACAACAGATTCCTAATTCACATGGTGCACGCCCACACGCCCATCACTTAGCATGTGCGTCACCTCAACACAAATCACATAACACGTATTTTGGGGTTTCATACCCTCAGCTCCAAGATTAGAAGAGTTACTTACCTCGAACAAGCTAATACCGATGTCGATTAAGCCAAGCGGTGCTCCAAAGATTCCATCCCGTGCGTTTTGACCTCCGAATGGCTCAAAACTAACAAAGAACAACTCAAGTACATCAAGCAATGCTAAAGTAACAAATCCCGCTCGAAAAAGATTAAATCTTGAATCAAAATTCCAAAATCGGCCAAAAGCCCAACCCGGGCCTGCACCTTGCAACCCGACAAAATTTACAAAATCCAATAACTTATTCAATTACGAGTCCAACCATACTAGTTTTACTCAAATCCGACTCCAATTCGATGTTCAAAACACAAAATTCATATTATGAAACTTTAGGCCAAAACCCCCAATTTCCTCTTTATAATTCACAATTCAATTACCAAAAACGAAGGTAGATTCATGGAATAAGATCAAAACTAAGTGTAGAACACTTACCATAATCCTTGTGATGAAAATTGCTCCAAAGGTCACCTAAATCGTGCTCCAATATCCAAAATGGGTGAAGAATCACGAACCCTCGAACTTAAAGGGTTCTGTCCAGTCAATCCGCACCTGCGTACAAGAGGTCTCATCTGCGACCCTCGCTTATGCGGGAACAATATCGCTTCTGCGTGAACAACTTAGCCAGCCATGATCGCTTCTGCGATGCCTAGGACGGCACCTGCGGTCGCGCTTCTGCGCGCATTGGCCGTTTCTGCGCATGTGCATATGCGCACCGAATTTCGCTTCTGCGGCCTCCTCATCCGCTCTCATCTCGCATCTTCGACACCTTTGCCGCACGTGTGACCATCACACATGCGAGCCCATTTTCGCAGGTGCGATAACACCAGAACTAACAGCCTTCAACAATGCAATATGCAACGAAAGTGATCCGAACCTCGTCCAAAACTTTCCCGAGCCATTCAGGACCCCGTCCAAATATACCGACAAGTCCCATAACATAACACGGACCTACTCGAGGCCTCAAAACACACATAACAATATTAAAAAGAGGAATCACACCTCAAACCAAAATCAATGAACTTTGAAACTTCAAATTTCCACAACCGATGCCGAAACCTATCAAATCACGTTCGATTGACCTCAAATTTTGCACACAAGTCACATTCGACATTACAGGCCTGTTCCAACTTCCGAAATCGAAATCAGAATCTGAATCTGATATCAAAAAGTGCACTATCTGTCAAATTTTTCAAAATTTCAACTTTCGCCATTTCGAGCAAAATTCAACCACGGACTTCCAAATCACAATCCGTACGCGCTTCGAGGGCAAATGCTAAAAGTCAAACTTTGTCAACTCTCCCAATTTAAAGCTTCAATAATGAAATTTTTTTCTTTTAATTCGATTCTAAATAACTTAAAAATCAAAAACTGACGATTCACACAAGTCAAAATACATCGTACAGAGCTACTCACGCCCTAAACTACCGAGCGAAGTGCAAATGCTCAAAACGACCGGTCGGGTCATTACAGAGACTCCGGAAAAAAGTTGGCAAAAGTTGGATGTAATTACCTTGGCAGGATCAGAGTTTCAATATTCAAGAAGATCTTTAAAGTGAGACTCCAGAACATCTATCGGCCTATTCTCCATTCGAAGCTCGTCATTCTCATATGCTTCAAAGCGCTTTTTCTTCAACTGACTTTTATAATTTTTCCAAGCAGTACAAATTTATTAAAAAACCCGTTGCTTCGCCTCTTCAGGAATGTCATATTGTTCCTACAAATTTAGTGCAATTAGGTTAGTATAAGAAAATGTGAAATATCATCCATGTTTATTTAACATTAGGAACTTTAAACCTTGACATATTTCCAAATATCATTTTTTGTATCTAGTTTCCTCCAATCAAATACATTAAGAGGACAACATGTCCCATTCCTTCCCAATGTGCTGAGGAAGCTATCCAACTCTTTTACAACTTCATCAGTAATACCAATGGGTTGATTTAACTCATTTAGCATGAATATTTTACGGTCCTTCCTTACACGCACTCTTTGCATTTGAGTAGGGCCTCTTTTCTTTTTTGGAGCGGAAGGGCATGCACTAATACAAAACAAGGATAATCACCAATCACTACTGTTAGTTAATTTTATGATTAAAATTTATATATAATTTCCTGGTTCCTTAGATTGTTCAATTGCTTCATGATTGGTAGAATCTTCAGATGGTTCATGCACAGCTTGTGATGTAGGAGTGATGGAATCCATTGGCAGTTGCCACACTTGTTCTTGTACTCCCTGTGCTGTAGAAGAGGTAGAAATCAATAGTGCTTGCCGCACTTTTTCTTACAATTGAGATATTTGCGAAACCTTTCCATCTTCTGATTGTCTTTCTTCATTTTCATTAGACATTAATGCATGAAAGGTTATTTTTGTTGTCAATGATGAAACCTTTTGATTTCGCAAAAATGAAAGTGATCGAACTTCTGATTGTCTTTCTTCATTTGCATTAGACCTTATAACTTGAGATGTTCTTTTTGTTGTCAACGGCAAAACCTTTTGGTTTCGCAAAGATGCAAGTGATCCAGCTGGAATGCGGTTGGATATTTATTTTGTTTTTTCTTGAGCACCCTTCTTGATTCATGACTGTTAAAATCTCCGTCAGATTCAAAAAAGCAAACGCGAAATAGGTTAGCAAAAGTATTAATAGAAAGCATTTTTAAGTAATTTCTGAATCAAATATCAAATACCTTAGCAAAAACATTACCATAATTATATTCCCGAAAACAACATCAGTTTTCTGTCAATTAATTCAGCAGTAGCAACAAAGTTACTATATCCCAAATCCTGCAAAATTGAAGCATATCATAATACTAATCAACAAAATATAAACAAAAAGAATCATATATATATATATATATATATATATATATATATATATATATATAAAGGCAACATCGCCTGTCGCGACGTGCAGTACGATCCCAAAANATATATATATAAAGGCATTATCACTTAATCAAAAATGAATATATTTAAAAGAATTTTAGAACTTTCTTATTTAATCATCTACTTCCATCCAGTCCCAATCAATATCATCAAACCCATCCTCCTCTTCCGATTCTATAATCATATCATGTGAATGCTTTGCATTAGTTTGAATATCAACAATAACAACGGGTACATCTTCTCTTGACCATCAAACGTCAACATCAAGTAATCTAGAGGAGGAACCAATGTCATTATTAGGTTCCCTCTAAAATGTGTATCCAATATTGGGACAATTCTCTTCCTCTAGATCATACAAATCAATAAGTACTTTATTTCTTGTATAATAAACATCTTTTTCAATTGGATCCTCCACATAAAACACTTGATAAACTTGTGATGCCAATACAAAAGGGTCATTTGTACTGCATAATCTATTGAAGTACACCCGAATTAACCCATAATCATCTATTTCTTTACGAAACCAATCATGTCTAAATAGTACAACGCTAAAACAACCCCAATAATCAACCTCAATGATATCATGTATAGCTCCATAGTAGATAACCTCACCATCAATGGGATTTTAGTCCCTAGCACTAGCAAAACTATCAGTTGTTGCTGATAAAGTCACTCCACTATTTTGAGTCTTGCATCTGGAATCCCGTTCTTTGGTATGAAATCGGTATCCATTAATAAAATATGCAGTATATAGTTTGGCCACTATATTGGGTCCTTTGGCTAGACATCGTAAATAATCTTGCACTACAATATTTTTAACTTTCTCTTTAAACCAATTACTGAATTCCCGACTATGATTCCTCGCTCTTTCCCATACATTTGATCTACTACGATTAATAATTAAATTCTTATGTTCCCTGCAATCATGAATATTTCAAGTTTAATCATATAATAAAAATTTAAAATATAAATAAATATATATAAAATTTATCTTAAGCGATAAACATTTCCATTTGCTCATCTCCAGTATTGAACAGAGCATATCGATGTGCTTCAAAACATAACTGTGAATTCAGGAGAAAAGTATTTTTTTTCTTACTTCCAATTGGATGGCCTATATTAGGGAATATAGGTGAAAAACTTTGAGAGCATTCATCATCCACAGTTTGGTACCTACTGAATTTTATCTTCACACCATCATGTAGATATCTCGAACAAAAAGTCAGGCATTCATCAACCAAAACCCTTTGCTATTGACGCTTCTGAACCAGATCAATTTCGTACAAATGCCTTATACTTACATAGGTTCCTCTCAATGGGATATATCCAACGAAGATGAGCCGGACCCCCAAGCTTAATTTTATTCACCAAATGAACATGCAAATGTGGCATTATGTAAAAAACTATTTGTCAGGACCCAAGATTCCCTCCGTTGGGTATCGTGACGGCACCTAGTCTTAGGGACTAGGTAAGCCTAATATTAACTGAAATAACAACAATATTTAAATAACATCTAACAATTTTTGTCAAGACCCAAACTCCCTCTGTATAACGTCATTACAACACCTAGTCTCTACGGCTAGGTAAGCCTAACAAATTTCGGAAATATAACAAAAACGAAAGTAAAACTTGGCAACTAACAGCAGTGGATAACTGAATAACTAATAACAATGTCGCTCGGCATGTACAATAACAAATACTCTATAATACACAGTCTTTCCAAAACTCGGAATATCGTAAGTCACAAGTTACAGAAGAAAACTAGTATCTCTATACACCAGTTTAACAAAAGAAGTGCAGAAGGTAAATGTCATAGGAGAGAATAGAGGGGGACTCCGAGGTCTGTGGACGCTACAGATGTACCTTAAAGTCTTCGTACAACAGCAACCTCTCAGCTAACAGCGGGGCTGATAAGTAGTACTTGGATCTACACACAAAAACATGTGCAGAAGTGTAGCATGAGTACACCACAACGGTACCCAGTAAGTACCAAGCTTAACCTCGGACGAGTAGTGACGAGGTCAGGTAAGGTCCACTGGTATATAATAAATAAAGCAGCAGAATGTACAGTATAATAAGAGACTAGAATTAAACAAAAGGAAACACAACAAGGTAACAGTACAACACACAGGGGTAAACAGTAGGGGATCTCCCTAGATACCGTCTCATAGTCCCAAAATAAATATACATGAAGAACTCCCGAGGAACCGCCTCATAGTCTGAAAAGTAAATGTGCAGGGAGAACTCCTGAGGAACCGCCTCGTAGTCTCAAAAGTAAATGTTCATGGCGAACCCCCGAGGAACTGCCTCGTAGTCTCAAAAGTAAATATACAAGGAGAACTCCCGAGGAACCACCTCGTAGTCTCAAAAGTAAATGTGCAGGGAAAACTTCCGAGGAACTGCCTCATAGTCTCAAAAGTAAATGTGCAGGGAGAACTCCCGAGAAACCGCCTCGTAGTCTCAAAAGTTAACACACAACTCAACCGATAAATACCATAGTTAACAGCAAGAATTTTCAGTTAAGGCTGATAAAGAACAAGAGAAAAAAGGAAATAAACTAGGCATGCTTCACAGAGTTGAAATAAGCAGTTAAAGTACGTAGACATGCGATATTAGACTAAATAGGATAACTACGCATATTGGGATAACTCAATTAAGAATGAAAAATAGACTAATACTTATTTAAACGGTATAACTCAAATTAATGGAAATAAGTCGCTACTCAGTAAAATAAATTGGATTTTTCAACAAATAGCACGTGTATGTACTCGTCACCTCACGTACAAGGCGCTCACATATCACAACAGTACCAGATCCTAAGGGGATCTCTCCCACACAAGGTTAGGCAAGACACTTACCTCGAACTAAGCTCAATCAATCGGTAACAATGCCTTTTCCATGAATATCCGACTCCGAATGGCCCAAATCTAGCCAAAAATCAAATTCATACCATAAATACAACTATCAGAAATTAATCTAATTAATGAAATCAAAGCTAAACCAAGAAACTAGAAAATCACCCCAAAAGGTCTCCCCGGGCCCACGTCTCGGAATCGGGTATAAGTCATAAAATACGAACACCCATTCACTCACGAGTCTAACCATACAAAAATTACTCGAATCCGACCTCAAATCACCTTCCAAAACTTGAAATTTTAGTCTATGAAGTTTCTACCATTTCCCCCCAAATTTCCAACTCAAATCCCTAGTTAGATGATGAAAATAGCAATAGATTCGTGAAATATAGTCCAATCCGAGTGAGAACCACTTACCCCAACAATCTCCTTGAAGAAATCTCGAATAATCACCTCATACCGAGTTTTCAAACTCTCAAAATCGAAATGGGTAATCAACCCTCTAATTCCTCGAATTCATCTTATCTAGGGCATCCTGAACCAAGTCTGTACCCAACAATCTAGTTTCGCCCGACTTGAACCAACCCACTGAAGACCGACACCGCCTACCATATAGAGCCTCATACCGTGCCATCTGAATGCTCGACTGATAACTGTTGTTGTAGGGAAACTCCGCAAGTGGCAAGAACTGATCCCAAGCACCCCCAAAATCTATCACACAAGTGCGGAACATATCCTCCAGTAACTGAATAGTGCGCTCAGACTGTCCGTCCGTCTGAGGGTGAAATGATGTGCTCAACTCAACCCGAGTACCTAACTACAATTATATATCCCTCCAGAACAGTGATGTAAACTGTGTACCCCAGTTAGAGATGATAGATACCAGTATGCCATGAAGCCTGACGATCTCACAGATGTAGATTCGAGCCAGCTGCTCGGAAGAATATGCAGTCATCACAGGAATCAACTCAAAGTGATCACAGTAATAAAATAAGCTGACTTGGTCAGCCTATCCACAATCACCCAAACTGCATCAAACCTCCGCTGAGTCCGTGGGAGTCCAACAACAAAATCCATCGTGATCCGCTCCCATTTCCACTCCGAAATCTCTAACTTCTGAAGCAACCCACCCGACCGCTGATGCTCATAATTAACCTGCTGGGAATTTAGGAAGCGAGCCACATACTCCACTATGTCCTTCTTCATCCTCCTCCACCAGTAATTCTGTCTCAAGTCCTGATACATCTTCGCGACCGCCGGATGAATAGAGTATTGCGAGCTTTGAGCCTCATAAAGAATCAACTCACGCAAACCAACTACATTAGCATCACCGTGCTGAACCGTGACCTTAAGGACAAGCACGTGAGCGTCATCGTACTGACGCTCCCTGATATGATTATAAAGAGAAGACCGAGAGACCACACAAGCCAATACTCAACTCGGCTCAGAAATATCCAATCTCACAAACTGGCTAGCTAAGGCCCCAACATCTAATGCTAAGGGTCTTTCTACTTCTAGAAGATATGCTAAACTTCCCAAACTCGTCACCCGGCGACTCAAAGCATAGGCCACCACATTGGCCTTGACCAAGTGGTACAAAATGGTGATATCATAGTCCTTAAGTAGCTCCAACCACCTCCACTGACGCAGGTTAAGATTCTTTTGCTTGAACAAATGTTGCAAACTCCGATAATCGGTGTAAATCTCGCAAGGAATACCGTACAAATAGTGCCGCCAATTCTTCAGGGCGTGAACAATAGCTGCTAACTCAATGTCATGGACTGGATAGTTCTTTTCATTCACTTTCAGCTGTCTAGACGAGTAGGCAATCACCCTACCGTCCTGCATCAACACCGCGCTGAGAGCAATCCACGACACATCACAATATACAGTATAAGACCCTGAACCTGTAGGCAATACCAATACTGGGGCTGTAGTCAAAGCTGTCTTGAGCTTCTGAAAGCTCTCCTCACACTCCTCTGTCCACCTGAACAGAGCACCCTTCTGGGTCAGCCTAGTCATAGGTGCTGCAATAGATGAGAAACCCTCTACAAACCGACGGTAATACCCCGCCAAACCAAGAAAACTCCGGATATCCGTAGCTGATGACGGTCTAGGCCAACTCTGCACTGCTTCCACCTTCTTCGCATCCACCTGGATCCTATCACTCGATACTATATGACCCAAGAATGCCATTGAGTCTAGCCAGAACTGACACTTTGAAAATTTTGCATATAACCTCTTTTCTCTCAGGGTCTGAAGCACAGTCATCAAGTGTTGCGCATGATCCTCCCGAGTCCGGGAGTACACCAGAATGTTATCAATAAACACAAAGACGAATGAGTCAAGATAGGGAGGGAACACACTGTGCATCAAGTGCATAAAAGCTGTTGGGGCATTGGTAAGCCCAAATGACATCATGAGGAACTCGTAGTGACCATACCGAGTCGTGAAAGTAGTCTTTGGGATATCTGGCTCCCGAATCTTTAACTGATGATAGCCTGAACGTAAATAAATCTTGGAAAACACTCTGGCACCCTGTAACTGATCAAATAAGTCATCAATATGAGGAAGTGGATACCTGTTCTTTACTGTAACTTTGTTCAACTTGTAATAATCAATGCACATACGCATAGAATCATCAGTTTTCTTTACAAACAAGACAGGAGCACCCCAAGGTGACACACTGGGCCAAATGAAGCCCTTATCAAGCAACTCCTATAACTGCTCCTTCAAGTCCTTCAGTTCAGGAGGAGCCATACGATACGGAGGAATAAAAATTGGCTGAGTGCCCGACAACAAATCAATACTAAAAGCAATGTTTCTGTCGGGCGGCATGCCCGGAAGATCTGCTGGAAAGACATCTGTATAGTCCCTCACCACTGGAACTGACTCAACTGTAGGGGTATCAATACTTACATCTCTCAAATAATATAGATATGCGTCGCACCCCTTCTCAACCATTCGTTGAGCTTTAAGAAATGAAATAACTCTGCTGGGAGTATACTTTAAGCTACCTCTCCACTCAAATCGCGGCAAACCTGGCATAGCTTGCGTCACAGTCTTAGCGTGACAATCAAGAACAATATAATGGGGCGACAACCAGTAAATGCCCAAGATAACATCAAAGTCTACCATGCTGAGTAATAATAAATCGGCTCTGGTCTCAAAACCACTAAGAGCAATCAAACACGACTGATACACGCGGTCCACAACAAGTGAATCTCCTACAGGAGTAGACACATAAATAGGGAGAACTCCCGAGGAACTGCCTCATAGTCTCAAAAGTAAACACACAGCTCAACCGATAAATACCATAGTTAACAACAAGAATTGTACAGTTAAGGCTGATAAAGAACAAGGAAAAACAGGAAATCAACTAGGCATGCTTCACAGAGTTCAAATATGTAGTTAAAACACGTAGACATGCGATATTAGACTAAATAGGATAACTACGCATATTGGATAAATCAATTAAGAATGAAAAACAAACTAATACTTATTTAAACAGTATAACTCAAATTAAAGGAAACAAGTCCCTACTCAGTAAAATAAATAGGATTTTTCAACAAATAGCCCGTGTAGGTACTCGTCACCTTACGTATACGGCGCTCACATATCACAACAGCACCAAATCCTAAGGGGATCTCCCCCACACAAGGTTAGGCAAGCCACTTACCTCGAACCAAGCTCAATCGGTAAGAATGCCTTTTCCACGAATATTCGACTCCGAATGGCCCAAATCTAGCCAAAATCAAATTCATACCATAAATACAACTATAAGAAATTAATCTAATTAATTAAGTCAAACCTAAAAAAAGAAACTAGAAAATCTCCCCAAAAAGTCCCCCCGAGCCCACGTCTCGGAATCGGGTAAAAGTCATAAAATACAAACACCCATTCACTCACGAGTCTAACCATATAAGAATTACTCCAATCCGACCTCAAATCACCTAAAACTCGAAATTTTAGTCTATGAAGTTTCTACCATTTGCCCCTAAATTTCCAACTCAAATCCCTAATTAAATGATGAAAATAGCAATAGATTCATGAAATATAGTCCAATCCGAGTTAGAACCACTTACCCCAACAATCTCCTTGAAGAAATCTCGAAACATCGCCTCACATCGAGCTCTCAAACTCACAAAATCGAAATGGGTAATCAACCCTCGAATTCCTCTTTTCTGCCTAGTAAACTCGCTTCTGCGAGCCTTCAACCGCAACTGTGGGAAATCCATCGCAGGTGCGAAAATCACTAAAGGGGGCTGGGACCGCATCTGCAGCAAGGGGGACACACCTGTGGATCACTGTCCGGTTCTGCTGTCATTCACCGCGGCTGTGCATCCTATAATGCATCACACCTGTGATCCCTGGCCACACCTCCAATCTTCGCTTCTGCACTTTGTGTGCCACACGTGCGATCCCGCACCTCCGGTCTCCTCACCGCAGGTGTGAAAACACCAGATGCTTGAAGACTTCAGCAACACCAATCCAACTTTTGATCAGTTAAGCACCCGAAACTCACTCGAGGCCCCCAGGACCCCAACCAAACATACCAACCAATCCTAAAACACCATACAAACTTAGTCGAGCCCTCAAACCACATCAAATAACGCTAAAATCACTTCGATTCAAACTTAAAGAACTTGAAACTTCCAAATTCGACAACAGATGCCGAAACCGACCAAACCACGTCCGATTGGCGCTAAATTGTGCACACAGGTCATATTCAACCCTACGGACCTACTCCAACTTACGGATATCAAAAAGTCCACTACCTGTCAAAATCTCCAAAACATCGACTTTCGCCGTTTCAAGCCTAAATGAGCTACAAACCTTCAAAATATTATCCCTACATGCTCCTAAGTCCAAAATCACCTAACGGACCTAATAGAACGAACATAACTACATTCCGGAGTTGTGTTCACACAGTTTCGACTACAGTCCAAATCCTAAGGCTTAAACCTCCATTTAGGGACTAAGTGTCCCAAAACACTCCAAAAACCAAAATGAAACCTCCCGACAAGTCACAATAGCAAAAAAGGATATAGGAGAAGCAGTTAATAGGGTATCAGGGCTATAACTCTCGAAACGACCGGCCGGGTCGTTACAATTTTGAAATAGAAATCTCTATAAAGTTTACAATCCCAAAACTGGTAGTACAAGTCATAAGCTCCACAGCATTTGCTAGAAAACCTCTAATATAACTATTTTAAAATAAGAGTGAACAATGTAAATACAAAATCAGAAGGTGACTTCGAAGCCTGCGAACGCAGCAACAGGTTTACCTTTAGTCTCCACAGCAACAATTCGCACAGCTAGCTAATGATCAACTAAATTCAAAATACCTGGATCTGCACAAAAATGTGCAGAAGTGTAGCATGAGTACACCACAACGGTACCCAACAAGTATCAAGACTAATCTCAGTGGAGTAGTGATGAGGAACAATCAAGATACCTACTGGACAAAATAACATGAACGAGTATAAGTGTAGGACTAACAGAAATATGATATCTCTATAAAGCTATGCATAATGGAAACGATAATATGGCACTTGCAATAAGAAATAGAAAAATTAATTAGCAGCAGAACACAACAAGTAACAACAGAGTAGAGTAAGTTGGGCACAGTCTAAACCTGGAGAACACAATTAAAAGAAGTGCATGTATCAACTGGATAAAAATAATCTCTTTCACATCGGGTTTTATCCAATAATCACCATGTGGCACCGAACCTCAAAATATTCATAACTCACAGGTTCCAAATTTTGAACCTTAAACACTTGGCATCCTGTGCCTTCACTACAACCAATAACTGTACGGACGACTCATGTGCCAATAGAACCAGACAAGGGTGTGTATCAATACTCAACAATATCAAGATCCATTCTCTTATCCAATAAGAGTGATTAACTACGTGTACACTTGTGTAAGTGTTCTAACATAGTTCATGCCAGCTGTATAGAAAGAAGGAAATGGACAGCACGTAGAGTGTTTTCCCACAATTTTAAACAAGATAAAACTCACACAGGTAAGTGCACCACTACACAATATCAACAACAAGAATTCCCCCAGGCCATCACAAGTCATCACAAATCAATTCCTGACATAGCCCGCCTTGTCCCGCCACGTGCGCAATTAATAAAGTAAATGCCCGCCTTGTCTCGTCACACGTGCATAATAATGTTCCCACCTTGTCTCGCCACATGCACAACCCATA
>AWOL01S0118546.1:0-18490 GCA_000715115.1 Nicotiana otophora
TCCTAGCGGCGTGCCATAGACTTGCTCGGATTTCAGCTATTCAGAGGAGACTTGAGGTATAACCGCATGGCGTCCGTAGTTCTGAAGTCCCCGTCTATTTTACTTTAGTTGTGTTTTATTTTCAGATAATTTTATTTTATTCAGACCTTTATTTGTATTATTCTAGAAGCTCGTGCACTTGTGACACCAATTCTGGGATGGTATTTAGACGCCGTTATTTTTATGGATTATTTAATTATATTTCAAACTTTGCTTTCGCTTTTGGTTCCTTGATTATTAATAATGTAAATATTGTTTAAAAATTGGTTAATATTATTCTAACGTTGGCTTGCCTGACAAGTGAAGTGTTAGGCACCATCACGGTTCGAAGGTGGGAATTTCGGGTCGTGACAAGCTAATACTGAGGTAGTTCCAAAAACGAATGGGAAATGACAAGTTTGAGTAGATTATACTGATTTAAATAAAGCTTGTCCTAAAGATTCATTTCCTTTACCGCATATAGATCAACTAATTGATTCTACCGCAGGACATGAGCTGTTAAGTTTTTTAGATGCATATTCAGGTTATAATCAAATAAAGATGGATCCTCTAGATGAAGAAAAAACCTCGTTTATCACAGACAGAGGGACTTACTGTTACAAAGTCATGCCATTTGGTCTAAAAATACTCGAGCCACGTACCAAAGATTGGTGATTAAGATGTTTCAAGAACATCTGGGAAAAACTATGAAAGTCTATATTGATGATATGCTAGTTAAGTCAGCACAAGCGGGAGATCATTTTTCACACCTGTCAGACACTTTCAAAATATTCCGCAAATACAATATGAAGCTAAATCCAGAAAAATGTGCTTTTGGCGTGGCTTCAGGTAAGTTTTTAGGTTTTCTTGTTTCTAACAGGGGTATTGAAGTGAAACCTACAAAAATCAAAGCTATTAAGGAAATGCCGGATGTTCTCACAAGCAAAAAAGAAGTGTAGAGATTAATATGAAGAATAGCGGCCTTGGGGAGGTTTATTTCAAAATCATCAGAAAAAGAGTTTTAAATTATTTTCAGTATTGAAAAATCAAAATCAATTTGAATGGATTGATTAATGCCAACAAGCCCTCAGGGACCTCAAATCATATTCTTCAAATCCGCCTTTACTAGCCAAACCAAAAGATAGAGAAAGGCTGCTTATTTATCTTGTCGTGTCGGAAGTGGCGGTAAGCGCAGTGTTGGTACGAGAAGATAAAGGTAAGCAATCTCCAATTTATTATGTTAGTAAATCTTTGTTAGATGCTGAGACTTGATATCCTCACTTAGAAAAACTTGCTTTAGCATTAATTGTGGCATCTAGAAAATTGAGACCTTATTTTCAATGCCATCCTATCTCTGTAATAACTGCTTTTCCCCTGTGAAATATATTGTATAAACAAGAACTGTCTGAGAGATTAGCTAAGTAGGCAATAGAACTCAGTGAGTATAATATCATATATCAGCCCAGAATTGTAGTAAAATCGCAGGTTTTACAGACTTCGTAGCAGATTTCAACACGAATTTAGTTCCTGAAGCAGAAAAAGAACTACATGTATTTACCGGATCTAATCCGGGGACTTAGATTTTATTTACCGATAGTTCCTCGAATGTTAAAGGAGCGGGCTTAGGTATTGTTCTAATTTCGCCTTCAGGAGAAGTCATAAGACAAGAAATAAAATGATATCACATCACTAACAATGAAGCAGTGTACGAAGCTGTGATTGTAGGTTTGGAACTAGCACGAGAACTTATTATAGAATAGATTGTGATCAAAAGTGACTCGCAACTAGTAGTTAACAAGATGCAGGGGTCTTACATAGCAAGAGAGGCATGAATGCAACAATAGCTGGAAAAGGTACGGGAATTAGTCAGAGAATTTCAGTCATGGAAGGCCATACAAATACCCAGGGAGCAGAATGCAGAAGCAGATGCGTTGGCCAATCTTGCGTCTATTGCGAAAATAACAAATGCAGAAAAAACTATTGTAATACATTTGTTTCATTCGGCACTCGACCAAGACAAGAACGAGATAAATTTTATTAATCTAACTTTGAATTGGAGGAACAAATTTGTTAACTTTTTGCAGTGCGGAATTTTACCCGAAGACAAGAAGAAGTCACAGTTACTTTGCCAAAAAGCCGCTCGGTATTTTTTAATTCATGGAAACTTATACCGAACGATATTCGGTGAACCTTTAGCACGGTGTCTCGGACCTTCACAAACGGAATATGTGATGAGGGAAGTACATGAGGGGCATTACGGAATCACGCTGGGGGAAGATCATTAGTAAAAACATTAATAAGAGTAGGATATTACTGGCCAAAAATGAAAGAAGAAGCGAAAAACTTTGTAGCCAGGTGTGATAAGTATCAACGATATGCTAATAACATGCACCACCCAACAGAACTGTTACATTCAGTTATTTCGCCATGTCCTTTCATGAAATGGGGCATGGATATCATAGGTTTGTTACCTCAAACTAAAGGAAAGGTACTATTTCTATTAGTTTTAATAGATTATTTTTCAAAATGGGTAGAAGTAGGAGCTTTCAAACAGGTGCGAGAAAAGGAAGTCAGGGACTTTATTTGGCGAAACATTATCTGTCGGTTTGGAGTTCCAAAGGAAATCGTGTGTGACAATGGCCCACAGTTCATAGGCACGAAAATCACAGAATTCTTTCAGAGTTGGCAGATTACATGGGCAAGCTGAGTCAACAAATAAAGTTATTATTAATAACTTAAAGAAGAAATTAGAGGAATCAAAAGGCAAATGGCCAGAAGTGTTACCAGGGGTATTGTAGGCTTATCGAACGACAGCAAAAACAAGTACAGGCGAGACTCCATTTTCACTTGTCTATGGCACTGAAGCCTTAATTCCAGTAGAAATAGGTGAACCAAGTATGATATACACACATGCTACTGAGGAGTCAAATGAGGAAGAAATGCGTATGAATTTGGATTTACTAGAAGAAAGAAGAGAAGCAACATTAATAAGGATGGCGACTCAAAAATAGATGATTGAGCGATATTACAACAGGAAAGCTAATCTGAGATACTTCAAGATTGAGGACTTTTTTCTCAAAAAAGGTGTGTCAATCAACAAAAGCGGCTAATTTGGGAAAGTTAAGTCCAAGTTGGGAAGGCCCTTACAGGGTTCGAGGTATCGCTGGAAATGGAGCATATGAGTTGGAGACCATGGATGGCAAGTTACTACCATCAAACTGGAATGTTATTCATCTGAAGAAGTATTACTTCTAGACAAAGGAAGTACCCTTAGTCAGGTATCACTTAGATACAATTTTATTGTGTTCTTTTGAATTTTACTAACAATTTTAGATGATAGGAAAAAAGCTAGCCCGTACCAAATGATGATATTAAACCCGAAAGACACGCGGAATACTGAATTATTCCCGGTCTAGGTTACAACCTTTCTGATGGAAAAAAGGGTTATACAGTCATCATCGAAATGTATATCTCTGAGTCCCGTTTGTATTTTCCTTTTCATGAAATGGACCAAAAAGAATGAGTAATCCATTGTTCGAGATTTCATACTTCAAAGGTCTAACACTGGGGAGGACTATGCATATAGACAAGGAAGCAAAAGAGCCAAAAGGCTTGAATCAAAAACCTTGAAGAAGCCTTGAGAAGGTGTGAACTCGCGAAAAGGATACAAGGTACGTTCCATGTTCCTACGAGTTTTAGGTTAAGGCCAAAATTTAGTCACGGGATAATAGACCCGATTTTGTATCTTAAAATATTCTACAAAGAAAGCAACTATGAAAGTGTTGTACGAATAATTATGAAAATATTATACGAAATTTATTTGAAAGTTCAAAGCATAAACCTTCCTCAAATTATTTCTTTCATGTCTACTTCGTCTTTCAAATATTTACACCAATATGAAGATGAGACGTCATCTTCATCAGTGTTGTTAACATAAAAGGGCCCTCTTTTATAAAACAAAAAGGCGTGTTTATCAAAGTCACTTACTGTTAAAGCATTTTTAAATGCAATGAAAAAGCTCAAATATAAAAGAGCATAATAAGCGGTAAAAGTAACTGAAACATATATATATTAAGCCTTGGCAAAAATATAGTATTAATTTGTCATTTAAACCCCAAAAGAAGACAAGGATAACCAAAAACCAACCTTCCCAAAAACAACATTCCAAAAAGTTGTTAAGCTAAGGGAAAAGCAACAAAATAAAAGTTAACAAAAAGCAGGAAAAAACTAAGGGGCATCATCAATGGAAGCATCATCCACGGGAGCATCACCAACGGGAGAAGAAGGATTAACTTGAGAAGAAGAGGCTTGAACATCAGCCTCACCAGGAGCAAGTCCATCTCCATCACCCTCGGGACCTTCGTCTTCAGGTGAGGAAAAACTTTGACGTTGCTGAGTTTTATCAATTGCTTCTTTAGCCTTAGCAATTTCAGCATTAAGGTCAAAACCTTCCTGGTTAGCTTCAATAAGAGTCTTGAGGCGAGTGTTTAAGAAAGCCCAGCTCACATCCAATGATAGCTTATCCTCGAGAATCTCATAATCCTTCTCTCACTGGTGAATCTCAGCTCTCAGCTCTTCTTTTTCTGCTTCAGTGGCGTCATAAGCCGTCTTCAAAGGAGCGAGAGAACTTTTCAAGAACTGAATCTTATCAATAGAGGCGCAGATATCTTCCTGAACTTGAGTAAGTGTTTGAACCAATCTTCCCGCCTAAACCTCTTTTTGATTAAGGAGTTCCTTCAAACTCCTTATTTCTTCAGTTGCTTTGGGAAGTTGTTCAGTAAAGGAGGATTCAAGTATATCCTTATCCTTTCCAACCTGGCAAAAGGGAGCTTTTTCAACTGCTAATTCAGTAGCAATCACTCTCGTCTGTTATTCCAAAGCATTCTTCTCTTCCGCCAGAACTTTTTTCCAGTTGAAGACCTTCAAATTGTTCCTTTCAGTTATCAGCTTCGGTGCGCAAATTTATAACTTGTTGGTCCATCTGAGAAACTATTTTCATAAGCTCTGTGCCAATCAAGTTGATCTGCAAAAAAGGAGGAAGAGTTATGAATAAGAAAGAGAAAAGGAAGGAAATCTAATTAATCATGTACCTTCAAGGAAGAATGAACGATATCATTCATTAAAGTCATTGAGTTATGGCTTTCTAAGTTCTTCTTCTCTATGGGGCCTAGCAGAGGTTTCAACCACACGTCGGCTTGACCAGATTTTCTTAATAAGTTCCCACCTTCGGGAACCTCAACAACAACTCTTTTCATTACCCTCCTGCTGCTAGAAGGTTCGGCCTCTGCATCAGAAGCAGCCACGGGAATAACAGCAGGAGTAGTATCAAGTAAAGACACGAGAGGGTTAATGAAAACTGAAACTGGAAGAGAAGCAAGAGGTAATTCTTTAGAAACAGGCCCAAAAGCTTCATCACCCTCGAAGCCATGAGCAAACAATCTATCAACAAAACCTGGGGGAGGATTAGCAGCATCTTCATCAGAAATCACTAAAGGGGCACTCTTTGTCTCATCTGTGAGTCTAAAAGGGATTGAACTTGATGAAGGGTCATGAGAAGGAGTAGTTTTATCATCAGAAACCACACGACTCCTAATGCGTGGCCTTCGCACCAAAGAACCCTCCTCTGTTTATTTTTCGTCATCAGAGCCACGAGCACCGTCAGTTTTTCTTTTTGAAGAAGAAGTACTTAAAATGCTTTCTTAGGTAAGACTCACAGAAAGCTTGGTTAATGGAACAGACGGGGGACTAATTCCACGAATAGGAAACCCTAATAAAAAAGGGAAGGATGAGAAATTCTTGGACAAACAAGGAAGAGAAAAGGAAAAATAGTTAAGGTAAAAATTACCGTGCGTCTTCACTTTCTAACCGAATTTTTGAGAAAGGTACTTCCAGGGCCTTTTCTCCATAGGTGCAGCCATTAACATCTTTTCTATCCAAGCATAGAAGTTGGGAATTTTATCAAAAACTTCCACAGTTGCTGAAAAATTGGGTATACATGAAGTCCTTTGAGATTTTAAAAAATAATAATATTTATTATAAGAAAGCTTACATGCAAAGTTCTATTTCTCCAAGAAAGGCATATTTTCATCACCCACTAATCAATTAGTGAGAGCAGCAACAAAATGGGCGTACCAGCCACAGTCCCGATCATCTTCAGGGTTAACCAATACTCTCTTACTTCTAGCTACGAGAGTAAATACCCCTTCACGAAACAGTTTGGGGGAGTACAGATGAAGCAAGTGCCGAAAAGTGAAAGACATGGAAACCAGATTTGCTAAATAACGAAGGCATGCAACAGCCTTCCATACTATGGGGCCAATCTGGCCAAGACACACGTTGAAGTAACGGTAAAATTCAATAATCACCGGATCAATAAGAGGTTTGAACCCTAAAGTGAAGGGATAGGTATAAACAAAAAAAATCCGGCATGATAGGAAGTAATTCTCTGGTTGGCACCAGGGACTAAAATTGGAAAATTTTGTTTCCAGTAACACTCTCTTTGAACCAGGGAAAGAAGACCAGTAGTGATTAAACTCGGGTAAAGGTCAGCGGGATTGAGGGAGGCCATAGAAGAAACTTGATTCCTTATGGTTTCACGATCAGCTATAAAAGAAAATTCTTGAGGAACAATCTCTGCAACTGTGGGTTCACGCACATGATCATTTTAATCTCTATTCCTAGAAGAAGATCTAGGAGTTAAAAGGAGCCCTAGGTCTAGAAGAAGATGGCTTAGCAGCACTACTCTGGGAAGAAGAACCACAGTTAGATATTGAACCAAGACTACAAAGCCTACCACTCTTCCTACTTCTAGTAGGAGCATTAGAAAGAACAAGTTCGTCAACAATCACAACCTTGCGAGGGTCTGATGAAGACATGATTGTCCAAAGAAATACAGAAGGAAGGATGCAGAAAATGCAAAGAATGAATAAGATGATGGATACTGAAAAAGGAAGACTCTAAGAAATCAAAAAAAAAGAATGAAGTATTTATAAGGAGGCATGACCATTGTTAAAATTGGTCATTATGAATCTTTTCATAATGGAACCATCACTTTGTGACTCACACAGCCATAGAAAAAACCTAAAAAGCGCTGAAAAATTGCAGAGCCAATCGTTGAAAGCCACGTGGCATGTGCATTAAATAGATGTGATGTACGTCGCATTGATTCTGAAGAAGACATGATGACACTCGAAAGACGGCGGCAAAGAATTCCCGCCATAAGAGCTTACCACTTCCCAAATATTCAGTTGAGAATATTCAGAAAGTGGGGGGACTATCTGTATTGGTGAAAAAAATACATTACACGTGGAGTGTTGGTATGCTGACGAACATGATGCGTGGAGCAACGATATAGTGACAAGTGGCATTCTCAATAAATAGAATTAAGAATATGAGGAAGGCACGAGATAAATACCCACGAGACAGTACAAAGAAGAGGGTTGGGCCTGATAATTATCAAAGACGAGGCGAGGACGGAATGAATAAGGATCAAAAAGAAGGGAAGATACACGAACCAGAAGTAAATAAGGAAGGGGAATCAGAGAAGTTATAAGGTATTTATAGCTATAAATATGCATGTTACGGTTATATATGGTAATGGGCAATCAATACAATTAATGCCCATAATAAATTCAAACTAAGTGAGAAAACTGTTATGATTGTACATTCCTATATAAGAATACAAAATTTTATTTGCATAAGAGTTCCAAGTACTACTGAAATATACTTTCTAATTTCTTGCTTTATCAAAGTTTTCTACTTTGATTTTAGGGATTGACCGTCGTTTCATTCCTTTTTTTCTTTCTGTCAATTTACGCTATTGCTTTTATTATTTTTCCAAAAACTTTGTTGAGGAAGTGAAGTAAAACTTGGTTATCAGTAACCCGTTTTCGATATAGGCTTTGACTGAAAATTCTATTTTTTGGTTAAACAATGTGCTCGATTTCTTACTTAATGAATATGTTATAGGGTTTTGGCATTTGAGTTAAAAAGCTGATAACGATTTAGTTTGAATCTATTTAAGTTTTTCGTTTCATTTTCTTCAATTCTCCGGTGGGGATTTTATATGAAAATTTTAAAGAGATTGTATTTTGTAAGGATAAATTTCTGAGATTATGGAGAATTTTTAAGATGTTTAGCGTGATTTTTGGACGAAAAGGGATTGTGCAGATTTACGGGTGATTTTGGATTTTATTAAAAATTGGCACGTAAGAATGGAAAAGAAAAATAAAGAATAAAGTAAAAAAGGAAGGAAGAAGAAGAAAGAAGGGGAAAGAAAAAAAAAAAAAAAAAAAAAAAGGAGAGAGAAAGAACAGAAGATAGTGGGAGGGCCTCCCTATTGTTGTCCTAAACCAGATATCATCTCAGCCTTTGCTTGTGTGAGAATTGTCATATTTTTTGCCTGGAGTGGGTAAGAATATCGATATACATCAAATGGTAATGTAACTTATGGAATAAGATTAATAATTTTGTGAATTGTTATTTATGCAATTTCTGAAAAACTAAGCAAGGCATATAACTTGGCAAACCTCAAGATGTTGTTAACATATCTGTATAACCTTATTAAAATATTTGTTTTGAGTGGACAAGTAACGTAACAAAAACTTATTTATAAGCTATTTTTTTGCGAACAAATCCTTGATTGCTATTAATTGATTTGCTACCTGCTAATAAATCATTAATTTAATCCCAAAAGCTAAGACCTTAAAATTAAGAGATGTAATTGGGATCAAGGCTTGCTTTAAATTAACTTTTTCTAAATATCATATAGATACATGAATTGAGACCCTTTTTTGGGGGGAAAAAGAAGAAGGATGAAACTGGCGAAAAATGGTCATTTTCCTTTGGGAAGCTAAACACGAGAAATGCAAAAGAGAAAACCCAATATACTTACTTTAATTTTTAAATTAAACAAAGACGAGAAAATATGTCTTTTTAATTGCCTCTGCACAGCACCAAACATCTAATAAAGTAATTTATGCATACTTCATGCAAAGGAAAGAAGTAAACGAATTTCTCATTTTTGTGAAACCAGACATGATAGACAAGATATAAAAGAACTGAACGTTAAAAATTAAATCTTCACAACTTATTTTTTGAATTTTTAAAACTATTATTTATTAAAAAGATCAATATAATGAGGTTTTTAATAATCGCGCGAAGCGCGACATCAAAAAATAAATTTGGACAAAAATATCTTATATTAAAGTCCAAAAATTTTTCAGCATAATATATTGGAGTTCGAATTTTTTATGTATCGAACTCCAACAAAATATGCTAGAATTTCTAATGTGCTCAAATTACAACATAATATACTAGAATTTTATACGCATGAATTTCATAATATAGCATATTATGCTGGACTTTTTTCTTATTTAAATAATATCTACACATTAATTACTCTGCAAATACTGAGCCAGCCCAATTTTTTTTATTTTGAAAAAGAGGCCGTCAGGCCAAATGTCATATTAAAAAAAGAGCAGAGGAAACGGAGGCTTTAAATGAACTCTTCTTGCTAAAACTGTCATTTTCCAATTGAATTAAAGTTAATGCGGAATGCATATGGCTGTAATCACCTAACTGCCACACTTAAATATTCTAAACTTTCAGTTGTCAACTACCATTCCGAATCTCAGTATATCCCCCTCCAAAAACTAAAATTATGACTGATTGGTGAAGCCACTGAATTCAATCATGAACTCTTCTCATCAGTATAAGAATATTCAATTTAGTTCTCAATTAAATTCCTACTATTTTCTCCCAAACTTGTTCTTCACGTTTTTTTCCTTTCAGAATGGAAGAATCAGATCGGAATCCGTCATTTTCCGGTGATACGTCCGCGTCGACATCGCGAGATGAGGAGGAAGTTCCGGTGATTGACGACGACGATCGACGGCCTCCGTTGCCGTTTCCGGAGAGGAATAGTGTTTTTCACAATGCGCCGTATTTCCCGGCGGCCAATAATGAGGAAGCCGTGGTGCCGTTGACGAGAGATGATACCTGGTCCTGCGTAGTTGTTGTTCTCACTTTCTGGTTCTTCGGTAATTTTTCTCAAAATTTAAAATATTTTGATGATATTTTTGTTTTTTCACCAGCTAAATATAAAAAAAAATCAGTTAAGTTATTGTTTACTGAGCAATGGTTACATTTATTGGCACTATTAGGATCATATATTTTTTAATAACGGTGCTGTCCAGGCACTAGCGAGCAGGAGTTATCTTATGGAACACAGTTATTAACAAATCAAACTTAGTGTATGGCTTCAGTCGACCAAAAAAGAAAGAGAGGATAAATTTCAATATTTACTGTCCCGAAAACTACTACGTATCATATTTGCAGATGTTCATTGTGCCCTTTTTCCTTGTATATTTGTGTCTTATTTCCCGTTGGTGTTTTTTTAATCCTAGAATATCCTCAGTTTAAGTGGAAAAAATGTAAATAAAAGAATTTGAAGTCTTTTGATACTTGAATAAGTACCTCTTTTTTTGGTAAGTAGATTTTTTTTTACCCCTAAAGATGATCAGCAATCTCACCTCTAGAAAACTGATAAGCTACTATCTTCTATCTCCTCCTTACTTCCCTAAAAAAAAGGATCAGAACTCCAAGCTAAGGACACATCATTCACAATGCTATATGACTGCTAGACTACCCTTCTTCTGTACAGCATCTTTCTCCTAGGCATCAGTGAAACAGTATCAAGGATATAAATTTATATTTTCCAGCTGCCCTGCAATCTTCTTGTTGTGACTTCCTCGACAATGGACGTCCTGTACTCATTTTGCAAAGAGTCTCCACATTTCTCCTTCTTCCTTGGAATAAGCACCTTTAGATGCCAATTTATGTTTTGATCTTTAGATTGGTTCTTAGCCATTTAGTGTCATGTACTCTACTGTCTCGGACCTTGTAACTTGAGTTAAGTTAGTGATGCAAAATTGATGCCAAAAGAAGACAAAGATCAGTAGGTGTTAAACCTTTTGATCTTGTTGACTGCCTACGGTTTTTCTCTTAGATGACAGACCACCACCACCATCACTACAACAAAATGAGTACGACCGCTCAATCCCAACCAAAACGGGTTGGCTATTTGAATTCCTCATCATCCGTCACTTGGACCTGTTTCATTCCTATATTCGATAATTTGGGGCTCTCTAACACTAAAAATCATATACATTTTCTACTGATATATCTATACAAACTAAAAAAGTTCCGATCAAAAATCGGGCCTAATGTAAGCATGCCAATATGATTAAGATTTAATTCAAACTAGTAGGCGTCGTCCATATGGATCTTTCACTTCTATTGCATTTTGTTTTGGCTAAGTCTGCATGGATTTCGAGAGATTGTAGGTTTTTTTAGACAGTTTTTTTCATGTGATTGTAGGTCTATCTCGTCCCTTTTAAAACCTTTAATTATTATGATTTCACACCTTACCTTTGCATTTGGAAGTTTAAGTAGGACATAGCTAAACCTTCTCAAACGACATTCTCTCATTTTGTTCGTTATGCATACATGCACATCTTATCGGATGTGGTGAGATCATTTTTTATCTAGTCTGATTTTGTATGCCTGCACATCCATCTTATCATCTGCATGTATGTGACACTCATCTTGTGCATATGTTGGGCCTTAAGATGAAACAAATTTGTGAAAATGAAGGGGATTCAAAATGACAACTATAATTGTTATGACAATTGGCTAGAGGATGTGAATTTCATGGACATCGGAAGTCGGCTGCAACTAGGTAAGTATGGTACATTGATGATGGATTGGGNTTGAAGTCTTTTGATACTTGAATAAGTACCTCTTTTTTTGGTAAGTAGATTTTTTTTTACCCCTAAAGATGATCAGCAATCTCACCTCTAGAAAACTGATAAGCTACTATCTTCTATCTCCTCCTTACTTCCCTAAAAAAAAGGATCAGAACTCCAAGCTAAGGACACATCATTCACAATGCTATATGACTGCTAGACTACCCTTCTTCTGTACAGCATCTTTCTCCTAGGCATCAGTGAAACAGTATCAAGGATATAAATTTATATTTTCCAGCTGCCCTGCAATCTTCTTGTTGTGACTTCCTCGACAATGGACGTCCTGTACTCATTTTGCAAAGAGTCTCCACATTTCTCCTTCTTCCTTGGAATAAGCACCTTTAGATGCCAATTTATGTTTTGATCTTTAGATTGGTTCTTAGCCATTTAGTGTCATGTACTCTACTGTCTCGGACCTTGTAACTTGAGTTAAGTTAGTGATGCAAAATTGATGCCAAAAGAAGACAAAGATCAGTAGGTGTTAAACCTTTTGATCTTGTTGACTGCCTACGGTTTTTCTCTTAGATGACAGACCACCACCACCATCACTACAACAAAATGAGTACGACCGCTCAATCCCAACCAAAACGGGTTGGCTATTTGAATTCCTCATCATCCGTCACTTGGACCTGTTTCATTCCTATATTCGATAATTTGGGGCTCTCTAACACTAAAAATCATATACATTTTCTACTGATATATCTATACAAACTAAAAAAGTTCCGATCAAAAATCGGGCCTAATGTAAGCATGCCAATATGATTAAGATTTAATTCAAACTAGTAGGCGTCGTCCATATGGATCTTTCACTTCTATTGCATTTTGTTTTGGCTAAGTCTGCATGGATTTCGAGAGATTGTAGGTTTTTTTAGACAGTTTTTTTCATGTGATTGTAGGTCTATCTCGTCCCTTTTAAAACCTTTAATTATTATGATTTCACACCTTACCTTTGCATTTGGAAGTTTAAGTAGGACATAGCTAAACCTTCTCAAACGACATTCTCTCATTTTGTTCGTTATGCATACATGCACATCTTATCGGATGTGGTGAGATCATTTTTTATCTAGTCTGATTTTGTATGCCTGCACATCCATCTTATCATCTGCATGTATGTGACACTCATCTTGTGCATATGTTGGGCCTTAAGATGAAACAAATTTGTGAAAATGAAGGGGATTCAAAATGACAACTATAATTGTTATGACAATTGGCTAGAGGATGTGAATTTCATGGACATCGGAAGTCGGCTGCAACTAGGTAAGTATGGTACATTGATGATGGATTGGGGGGGAGAACGGCTAGCTGGTAATGGTAGTGTGTTGCTCCAAATGATTAAAAAATCATGTATTTTGATGGCTTCATGTGACTTTGTTATTGTTACATTGTGCAATCTTATATTTGGCAAGTGAATCACTGAACTATAGTAATAGGTCCCCTAGCATGCTCTTGTTATTATTTTTACTTAAAAACTTTAATTCGATGTAAGAAGCACGCTATACTAAAACGCTTTTTCCGCTTACAATTTTTCCTTATTTCTTTCCTCCCAGTAAACACACTATTTGACACTTCAAAGCTTTCTTTGTTGGAATAATTTCTCTTCTCCAGTATCTATGACTTTGATAGGGAGTTTCCCGTTAATACGCTTGCCATTTCCATTTTACTGTTTATTTTCTTCCACTAGACTCACCGTCTGACACTTCATAGCTTGCCTTGATGAATGTTTTCTCTTTTGTTCAGTATCTATGACTTTGATACTGGGGGTTTATGGACCATCAAATTTGCAGCTTGGACCAAATTCCTCAATCCTGATAAAACCCAATCCCTTATTTGTGGAAAATATAAAGGTAAATGTGTATCTTTAGCCTACATTTTTATTATTTCCTAAGTTTGTTGTTTAACAATTTGTGTCTTCCTACTAGGTGGAAGAGATGGATAATGCAAACACTAGACCAACGGTGTATGGGTTTTATGAAAATCCGTCTCTTGATGTTTTAACAACTTTTTCTGAAGCTTACAAAACCTCTTTTCCTGCAAACACTAACAAGGCATGACATGACATTAAATTTCTTTGTACTCTCTGATACCTAGCTGAGGATGGTTAAATGAATTTTCTTGTGTTTGATTTTACAGCAATGGATATATTACTTGAATCAAGGATCTCAAATAAACATTTCATATAGTGTCAATTCCTCAAGTTCGCATTCTTTAGTCCTTATTATTGCTCAAGGTAAGTTCATCTTCGTTAATTTTTGTTTCCTAGTGTCCCATTTATTATTTTTAAGGGTGAATTTGAATCAATACTAGGATGTTCTGTAAGTCAGCATCAACACTTAGCAAATCAATCCAAGTTAATGGGCTTTTCACCTCACATTAGCAGTATATATCATAGGATGTAACAAGTGTAGAGGACTCGTCACAATCCTCAACGTGGTATGAATGCGGTCCACCTCACTATTTCAGCATAGCTTCTATGATCCTTGAGTGCATTGTGATCTTTGATTCTTAGATGCTCATCCAGAAAAACAAAGAATATTTTACTTTGTACTATCATTTAGCTTACAGTTTACCCATAAGTTTTGTCTAAGCTAGACTCTCCTGAGTTCCAGTCCCCAACTTTCAGACCCAAGGTCAAAAACAAGTGTTCCCTGGCACTATCTCCTTGTTTTCCTCTTAAAGTTGTCCATCAGAGGGGGGGGGGGGGGGGGGGGGTGTATTCTGGTTCCACCCTTCAGGGGGAAACTGTCTTTGTAGCTCACTCCCTTGGAAGGTGGTTAGGTCTTCCTATTGAATATAGCTAGTCAAATACTGACATGCTAGCTCCATTTCAGTTTTCTAACACTTAGATATTTTTCTCAAAAAGTTGATGAACTGCAGGAAGCGAAGGGCTAGCGCAGTGGCTTGAGGACCCATCATATCCAAATACTACATTATCATGGAATGTCATTCATGGTAAGAAAGAAAACTAGCTAAGTTATTTATGATCCCTGCATAAAAGGTCTTGTAAGAACTATACATCACAAAAGATAGAAGTCAGCTTATCGCACCAACTGCATTTCTGCAGGGAATGGCACAATCAGCCAGGACATAGGAAAATCCTCTAGTTATTACGTGGCAGTGGGCAACTTGAACTCTGGAGTTGTGCAGGTCAAATAAGTAAACTGAATGCTTTGTTCTATTACCAAGTCTTAATTGTCACTTATGATAGTACTCTTCATGGCAAGTATGGGTGTAGAAGCTTCCTTCCCCCTGATGAACACTTATTTAATCACATTGGTAGAAAGAAATTGTGATGTCCCAGATTTTTCAAATTACTTTGGGGGTGGGTTCATAGTTTCCTGCATTGCATTGGAATTGCGTTATCTTACTTCTTTTTTGTTATTTATCATGTTTGGTTTTGAGCAAAACAGGTTCGTTTGGATATTAAAGGTAGGGCTTTGCTCTATAATACAACTGGTGCCTACTACGAATGCAACCTTAGACGAAAACAGTGTAGTATGAGATTCTTTTTGGCCAGTCGAAATGCTGCTCTTTTGACTTCGCCTCCCCAAAGGCCAGTAAGTCACCAGTTTTTTTCTAGTTCTCCTTGTTTAACTCTCTCAGCAAAGAATATACCCAATATGAATGCGTTAGTTTTGCTATCAATACATTTGCAGTTTTTAGCTGTCTTTGTATTATTCTTATTAAAAGTTCTTTCTTTGATCAGTGAATTTTAAACCTCATATGGACACAATCTTGAGAACTTCAGTTAATTTACGATAGAGAATTGGACCTTGGATTTAACTCAATACCAAAAGCTAGGTCAAAAGCTGAGGATTGCCCCAGCCATATTAAGGAGACCACCCATTCCTTAAAGCACCGATGTGGAACTCTTCACAATTTATTCGTCGGAATAGTATGTTCTATGTGAAATTATAGACCTTGGGCGTGACTCAACCCCGAAAACTAGCTCATGAGGGAAGGTTATGCCAAGTCCATATAAGGAGATCACAACCCATTCCCTCAAGCATTGTGGAACTTAACACTCCCCTCCACACCCAACTGGAGCTTGGATAACATAAATATGGCCTAACATTGAGAAATACAACAACCGGGATGAATGGGTCTAACTCTAATACCATGTGAAGAAATGGACCTTGGGCCTAACTCAATCCTAAAATCTAGCTCACGAGGGGAGAACTGCCCATGTCCATATAAGGAGACCGCAACCCATTAATCAACCAGCTTGGGACTTTAACATTCTGTTTGTGTATTATATAACTTGTTGAATGGAGACTACTTGAGTGAATTAAGACCAAGCAGTAACTTTTCTGCTTCCATCATCACAAACAAGCAATCGTTTGAAGGCTGGGACTAGATTTTTAAGATGCAGTTAACTAGTTAATGTAGTTATTGCATTACTGTGTTTGAAGATTTCACATGAATTTGTCATGACGACTCCATCCTTATAAGGATTATAGATTGTCTTGTTAGAGATCCTTATTTGAGTACGTTTAGTTATTTGGCCTCAACTCGAACAGATTTTATGCGAATGAATTTAGGCTTTTTTAAATTCCTGTAGGGTACAGCTACTGGTATGTGGAGCGTCAAACTTTCCTATGGACCTCGATGGATCACATATCTTCTTGGAGTAGGTATATTTCTCTTTTCTATGTAATATCTGATGTCCTAATTGAAAACCCTGTAGTTTTTCATATTCATCAATCAAATGCAGGTGGTATGAGTTTTCTCATTTGGCTGGTATTCTGGTACTTGAATAATATGCAATCCACTCGTCAGGAAGGGACTAGAAATCCAGTGGGGCCGATGGAATCTCAGCAGACCCCTCTTCTTTCACGCAAAGATGATGATCTCGCAAGCTGGGGTTCTTCTTATGATGGCCTTTCACAAGACGACGAGTATAATGAAGATGGACTGGACCTCACTGCACCTCAAGGGAAACAATTTAAAGATGGTGAATACAACAGCAATATTCGCCGACTTTGTGCAATTTGTTTTGATGCGCCAAGAGACTGCTTCTTTCTTCCATGCGGACACTATGCATCCTGTTTTGAATGTGGAACAAGGTATGCCACTCCTCTCGCTAAAAACTATAAATGCTTCATTTTTGAGTTTAAACTCAAGAAGGAAGGACTAAGTACTTGCAAGAGAATATGGGTTATATGCATATGAGAGAAACCAGCAAGCCATGACACGACAGCTACCCATCCTCTAATAAAAAAAAGATCATCATTGAGAGTTGAATATTATTGTTCTTGCTCATTAAGAAAATGTGGTTCGGGGGTACTATTATAGCTACATGGATGGGGTAGTATAGGCATATATCTAAGACCCAACTAAGGACTAGTCACAACTTCGCCCTCAAAGGAAACTCTCACCTATCTGTCCCTTTCCCATAACCAAGAGATCCTGTTTTGGATCTTGCTCTTCCCCCTTTCCCTTTTTTCTATTTCATCTTCTAGCTCCCTCCCTTATTTCTGGCATTTCATCTTCATCATTGAGAGTTGAACATTGTTGTTCTTGTTTATTGAGAAAATGTGGTTCGGGGTTACTATTCTAGCTACATGGATGGGGTAGTATAGGCATATATCTAAGACGCAACTTAGGACTAGTCACAGCTTCGCCCTCAAAGGAAAATATCACCTTTCTGTCTCATTCCCATAACCAAGAGATCCTGTTATGGATCTTGCTCTTCCTCCTTTTTTCCATTTCATCTTCTATGCTCCCTCCCTTATTCTGGCAATTCTGTTTTGCCACCCCCCTCTCATTGTTCTAAATTTTACCAAGGCAGCGAACAAATTTCAAGATCATTTATTGAACTGTCATTTGTGCAAGCCTTGAAAGAAAGGGGCAATACTGTGATCAATCCTTCTACGATATATTAAGAAGCCCACAATATAAACTACTTCAAGATTTGTCTTTTTGATCATCAGAACCATAGAGTTCCAGTACTATAAATGAGAATGTCATGCTGCCTGCTGAAATACAGGCTAAACATAATGCTCTAGTATATTAAGATCCGTGCTAGTTAGTACGTCAATCCTAGGTAATATTGCCTTCCTTTTTAGGGGTTACATAAGCACTCGGGTTTCAGTCTGCGATGGCATGCTGCTTTACTTAGCATGCATCAAATTCTAAGAATCTTTTCAATGGTATTTATCAACAACAACAACAACAATAACAACCCAGTATAATCCCACTAGTGGGGTCTGGGGAGGGTAGTGTGTACGCAGACCTTACCCCTACCCTGGGGTAGAGAGGCTGTTTCCAAATGACCCTCGGCATCCTTCCCGTCAAGAACTCCCCACCTTGCTCTTGGGGTGACTCGAACTCACAACCTCTTGGTTGGAAGTGGAGGGTGCTTACCATCAGAGTAACCCATTTTTGGTGTGATTAAGAGATTATGGACCGAGAAAGAAAAAAAAGAGAATCTTATCCCAATGATTTAATGGTGTGATTAAGAACAAGAACTAAAAAAGACTAAAGAGATAGCTCTAGCTGGTCACATTTTATCAAATTTCTGTAGTAACTCCATCTAGTTGGTTATTAAGATCTAGCTATTACTAATACTCTGCTTATACTTATTAAATAAATTAGTTTTAAATTACGTGCTTCGCACGTGTATACCGCGTCAATATGAAAAAGTTATGTATAAAAAGAATGAATCA
>AWOL01S0118557.1:0-15014 GCA_000715115.1 Nicotiana otophora
ATCTTCTTTGAACTCCAAATTCCTACGACGAACATCCGAATAGGATTTTTGATGACTTTGAGCAGTCTTCAACCGCTCCTTAATGATTTTAACTTTTTTCATAGCGTGATGCACAAGGTCTGGCCCTATCAACTCTGCTTCTCCAATTTTGAACCACCCAAGGGGAGATCTACATGCCCTACCATATAAAGCCTCGAACTGTGCCATTTGAATGCTAACATGGTAGCTATTGTTGTATGCAAATTCTATGAATGGTAAATGATCATCCCACCTACCTTTGAAGTCTAGAACACAAGCACACAATATATCCTCAAGCGTCTGAATAGTCTACTCTGCCTGCCCGTCAGTCTGCAGTTGAAAGGTTGTACTAAGATTCACCCGAGTACCCAAACCTTGTTGAAATGTCTTCCATAAGTTAGCAGTGAATTGTGCTCCCCGATCAGAAATGATGGAACCTGGGGTGCCATGCAACTTGAATATTTCTTTGATATATAATTGAGCATACTGCTCCACTGTGTGGGTAGACTTAACCGGAAAAAAGTGTGCTAATTTCGTGAGTCGATCCACAATCACTCAAATCGAGTCAAAGTTACGAGGAGTATGAGGCAATCCTACCACAAAGTCCATATTAATCATTTCCCACTTCCACATTAGAATTTCTATATTCTGTGCCAACCCACCGGGCTTCTGGTGTTCAGCCTTCACCTGCTGACAATTTGGACAACTCGCCATAAATTCCGCTATATTTCTCTTCATATCGTTCCACCAATAGACCTCCTTAAGATCATGATACATTTTCGTAGAACCCGGGTGCACGGAATACATAGAAGTGTGAGCTTTGGTCATGATTCTTTCCCAATGACCATCCACATTTGGAACACATAACCACCCTTGGTACCTTAGTGTACTGTCATCCAAGCCGAGAGAAAAAGACATAGTCTTATGTTTATGAATACCCAAAAATGGAGTTTTGGAACAAGGTATGCGATCGCATAAGCGATATGCGGACCGCATATCAGTCGCATAATTGGTTACAAATAGCCAAAAGAACTATCTGTGTTTGTGGTCACTATGCGATCCGCATAACTATTATGCGGTCGCATAATGCACTACATAATAGTTATGCGGTCGCATAGTCGACTGCATAGTTGCTTCCAACTGACCCAATTAACTGCCTCACTCTGTGGCCATTATGCGGTCCGCAGAGTGATTCTGCGGTTGCATAATGGACCGCAGAAATGCACTTTTCCGCGAAGAATTTCTACAATCCTCAAACACGTAAGCCTAGTCCGGCACCATAAAACATTATTTTCTTTGTACATTTTACCGTTCTTTACACTTAAGTACTTCAAAATTGTTCGAAGTGTTACACTGGGAAGATCATTTGCCGCTCATAGAGTTTGCCTACAACCATTTTTATCATGCTATCATACAGATGGCGCTGTTCGAGGCTTTACATGGTAGGAGATGTAGATCTCCTATTGGGTGGTTCGAGATTGGGGAAGCAGAGTTGATAGGGCCAGACCTTATGGATCAGGCTATAAATAAGGTTAAGATTATTACAGAACGGTTGAGAACTACCCAAAGTCGTCAGAAGTCCTATTCGAATATACGTCGTAGGGATTTGGAGTTCCAAAAGGACGATTGGGTATTCTTGAAGGTTTCCCCCATGAAGCGGGTAATGCGGTTTGGTAAGAAGGGGAAATTGAGTCCAAGGTATGTTGGGCCGTACAAAATTATTTAGAGGATCGGTCAGGTGCCTTATAGGCTAGAACTACCTCCATAGATATCTTTAGTGCACTCGGTGTTCCACGTATCCATGTTGAAGAAGGTGGTTGGGGATCCATCGCTTATTGTTCCCGTTGAGACTATCGAGGTTAATGAAGAATTGACTTATGAAGAAATTCTAGTTGTCATTCTTGATAGGCAAGTTTGAAAGTTGAGGAATAAAGAGATTGCCTCCGTAAAAGTGTTATGGCGAAACCAATAAGTCGAAGAGGCCACCTGGGAGGCCGAGGAAGAAATGAAGAAGAAATACCCTCATTTATTTGAATAGTCATGTATTTGTAAAGTTGTGTTCAATGAAAATGTTAAGAGTTTATCTTCTATGAATTTTGTATCATTTGTACAGTTGATATTAAGGGTGTTCCCTTGGTGATATACTGATCATAGAGCAATAGTTTCCATTGTTTTTATGATATATTGCATCGTTGGTTCATGTATATGTTGTTAGAGTTGGTTTTTGGGATTCTCTGACAGGTGATTAGGCCCTTTTACAAGGGAAACTCTGGCGAAAAGTTTTGGAAATTTGGGGAGTTAGTCAAAAGTTGGAACTATTGGCGTGTTATAGCAATTGAGTTACATTGGTTTTTAATAGTGGATTTTGGCCCTCATTCGAGGATGAATGATCTTAAGCGGGGGAGGATGTAAGGCCAAGTAAAATTTTACCTAAGACCCGGGGTTTCGTGGTTTTGGAAATACAGGACATTTTTTGCGGTCCATTCTATGGTCGCAGAACTGATCTGCGGATCGCATATCTGCCGCAGACCGAGGCAAAAATTTGGGCAAACGTTTTGGACAATTATGTGACCGCATAATCATTTTGCGGGCCGCATAACCCCTCGCAGATCCAACACAAAATAATTCCGGAGGAAAGTTCTGTGGCGCATTATGTGACTGCAGAATAGGTTTGCGGATCACAGACTGGTCGCAGAGTGAGGCAGGGGTGCCCAGTTTTGGAGGTCCATTATACGGTCCATTTTATGGACAGCAGAAGCGTTATGCGGTCGCATATGCGACCGCAGATTTGCATCGGGGCTTCATTGTTTGTAAATTTTGAACCCGACTCCATTCTTATAAAACATCCTTGGGGATCATTTTAAAAGGGAAAAATATATATTTCTAGAGAGATAAAGTGCCATAGAGTGAGAGGGGAAGTTCCTAAGCTCACCATTCATCAATTCTTGCTCAAAGTTGAAGAATTTGCAAGAAGAATTCACTAAGGCTTCATCCTAGAGGTAAGGTTCTACTCCATACCCCTCAATTTCGTGATTTTAATTGAAAATAGGTAATAAGCCATTCTTGGGCGTGGGAGTTGTTTATTTTACATGCATGTACCATCAAGGGTAGTAGGAAGATTGTTGAGCTCTTTTGGGTGAACTTTAGGTAATGAAGTGAAAGAATCCATCATAGGAGGACCTTGAACCCTTAATGCTCACCTAGTGTTTGATAAAATAATGCTCAAGTGAGTTGGGACTATGAACTCCTTCCTAATTTGTGTTCAATTTTGCTATATCTCTAAATAGATCAAAGTGGCTAAGATTTCTGAAATATTGTAGTAATTTAAAATGCTCGAGGCAAGGTATGTTGGTTAAACTTCTCTCTTGGAATTGAATTCCCACGATGTTCTTGTAAGTCCCGAGTTGTCCATTATGAATTGACTTTTATGAATATGTTTGGTGTCGAAAGATGTATTTATATGAATATGTTCAAAATGTGTTCCGAAATATTTTTATCATGTTATGTTATTCATCGGGAGCGTGTTCAAAGTATGAGTATATATTAAAATGTTATGACTTCAATTCATGCCTAAATTAAAGTGATCATATCAAATTGTGTAAGAAATCACATGTGCCTAAGACCCTAAATTGCTCAAATGTGTGCTTAAAGTCTTGAATAGAAATGTTTGTTGTTGACAATCCGTGTTAGTGTTTGAAAGTGGAATAGTGAGCATGAATTATGAAGTACGGCCAACGTGCCAAAAATGATATTGCGTTATGGCCAATGATGCCAATAAAATGAATGACATGTAAAATAATATGAATTGAGTCGTATGTAAAATAATATAAATGCCCTGTGAGTATCGTTTAGGCACCGAGGAAGGGTAGGTTAGAACAACCTAACCCCGAAACTACACGTGCCGGTGTAGGAGTGATTGAGGGATAAAGTCCCGTGTTAATGTGATGAGACTGTTTCCCCTTATATGGGATGAGATTGGTGTTTTAAGATGTTTCCCCTTAAATGGGATGAGATTATTGCTAGCGAAATGTGATGTGATGTTGACCCACACGGCATTGTGGTGAGACGGCTTAGCCGATCGGGCTGAGATCGGACGCCATGCCGCACACGTGGTGGTATTGTGAGTGTATGTCTCTGGGTGAGACGGCTTAGCCGATCGGGCTGAGATCGGACGCCATGCCGCACACGTGGTGGTATTGTGAGTGTATGTCTCTGGGTGAGACGGCTTAGCCGATCGGGCTGAGATCGGACGCCATGCCGCACACGTGGTGGTATTGTGAGTGTATGTCTCTGGGTGAGACGGCTTAGCCGATCGGGCTGAGATCGGACGCCATGCCGCACACGTGGTGGTATTGTGAGTGTATGTCTCTGGGTGAGACGGCTTAGCCAGTCGGGCTGAGACCGGACTCCATGCTAAAAAATGGTGGTGTATCGGTGCTAAAAATCTCCCAACTTAAATTACTGAAACCTACTTGAAATTTACATTTCCCCTAACTTGACACCTTGATACTGTTTGAGTCTCTTATTGATTTCATATTTTATTCTCCGTTTACTGTTACTCGTTCTATTGAGAGGGTGTTTAGTTATACATACTAGTACTATTCCACATGTACTAACGTCCCTTTTACCGGGGGCGCTACATCTTTAATGGATGCAGGTGGTTCCATAGCAGGTGGTATTGATCAGCCATAGCAACACACCCTCTCCTCAGCCGACTTGGTGAGCCCCACTTCATTTCAGGGTCATGTATCTCTTATCCTTTGAACATAGCGTTTTGAAGTATAGCCAGGGCCTTGTTGCTGGCACTGTCATAACACTCTTTTATTCCTGTTAGAGGCTCCGCAGACATAGTGTGGGTAGTATCTATTTTTGGGAAGGTTAAACTAAAAATGATGTAATCGTATCATTTGTTCCACTTTAACTATGATTGAACAATGTACTGTTTTGGAGGCTAGTTAATGACATAACTAATGGAAATGAACTGGTGTTGTTTACACGACCTCTTACTGTCTACTTAATGAAATGTAGTATTCTCTTGATTCATGGGTGAGTTGGGTAGACGACACTGTGCAGGCTTGCTCGACCAGGGTAACTCTGTTGAGCGCCGGTCGCGCTCCCCGAGGTTAGGGCGTGACATTAAACATGGCAAAATTTGTGAAACTAGAGGGATTTTGTGAAGAACTTGGGGTTTTGGTAAATTTGGGATTTGATCACAAAATTTGTGGTGAAAATTGGAACAAATTATATATTTGAGTTTGGGAGGTCATGGATAACTTTTATATTAAAATATTTCCTGAATCCGGGCACGTGGGCCCGGGGGTGAATTTCATGAATCTTTCAAATTGGGTTGGGTAACCAATATAAAAGCTAAATTATGAACTTTCGAGTACATATTTACTAGTTTTTACGTCTATTGATTAGTTTCGGAGCATCAACATCGTTTGAGGAGTTCTAGTGAGGTTGGAGAGCCGGATTGAGGACTTGGTGTCACGACCCAAACCGATGGGCCGCGACGGGCACCCGGTATCTTACTCAACTGAGTACCAACATAACGTATATTTTCGTATCATACTATCATAGATAACTGAGCCGGAGAGGCTGCCGTGAGATAAGTAGAATACAACGTGAAATACCCACTTATACATAAGACATACGGGCCTATAAGACCAAAATAACCATTCATACACTGAACATAGGTCGACAAGGCCATACAATATTTTATGTACATGACATCTATCTACAAGCCTCTAAGAATACATAATTGTTATAAAGGTTGGGACAGAGCCCCGCCATACCAAACAATACATGTCTAAATCATACTGACCAAACAAGCAACTCCGGAGCAAATGGAGCGCACCAACACCTTCCGCTGAGCTGATAGCCTACTTGGAGGACTCTCGACCTGTCTATCGGAACCTGCAGGCATGAAACACACCATCCCCAGGCAAAAGGGACATCAGTACAAATAATGTACCGAGTATGTAAGGAATGAAAATTAGTAAACAATAGACATAAGAAAAACATGGAGTAAAAGACTCAATATGTAAGTCTGAATAACTCTGTGAATTATTAATATTTACAATGCCATGCATATGCGTATAAATGTCATACCATGCATAGGTATATGTGTACATAACAACATCAAGCCTCTGAGGGCATCCCATCGTATCATATCGGCCACTGTGGGCAAATCATCAATGTATACCAACTGATCAGGTGGTGGTGCGTATATAACGCCGTAACTTTTTCCCATATCCCATATACATATAATATATGCGTATATAACGCCATCTGGTCATGGGTCAATGTACATGTATAATGAATGAAGTGCATATGAAATACGTCAATAAAATCTCTCGAAACATCATAGGACCATTATGCCTTTGATTAATGTCATAAAATAAACTTATCAACTTACGTATTTTCTGAGACCCATGAACAGATGATAGAATAATAAGATATATGGGGAATCAAGAATATAGACACCCCTTGTATTTCTATGAATAGAGTCATTTATGAAAGTTGCGTATTTTGCTCGTTTCATTTGTATCATTTGGATCATGCTAAAAAGGAAAGTAGGGATATCCTTAACATACCTGAGCCGATTCTCTTGACAGTCCCTTTAACACCTGTTGATTGTGACAACACGTAATGGCGGATCGAAGTAGGGGAAAATACGTATGATAATCTTGAGAAATATTACACCGTACTCCCTTAAAATCGCAAAATCCCGTTGCTATAACATTACGTAATCGCGTATGAATTTTATAGCACAATCACGTTGCTTAACATCTAATATTTCATGAATGAGTTGCCGAAGCATTCTTTAAACGTTTATATAGATTCCATAATGAATTAAAGAGGTCCTTTTTAATATTTGGGTGTGGCCCCACTTGAATAATGACTAGGCCACAAAATCTTATAATTGTGACACAAAGTTATATGGCTTAAGAGTCATATTTAACTAAGGGTTCTGGGCTGCCACGTGGGGGAATTTGTTCCCACCTATTAATTATTCACAAATCCTTAATTACATGGTTAATCTTCTATTAAACTAATAATTAATTAATTACTCACATAATTAATAATTATCTCAAATTACTTAAAATACTACTCACTTTTAACCCACTTTATATATCTTGATATCATGATCATGTGGTACCTTGTATGGCACTAGTCCATAAATACGGGGTATTATAGCTCGAACCGTATTTTATCTCAAAACGACATACTTCGACGAATTTAATTTTTTTCAATTTGTTTACCTTCTCACTTTCACGAATATACTCATCACTTGTTTGAAATAACATAATACTTATAACCTCAAAAATAATCCCATTCCCGAGCTTATAACGATTAACTTACGACAAAACGTCAACGTACAAAAATGCGAGATGTAACATCTCATTTCTGAGCTTTCATCAATTTACTTATGTCGTACTTTCAAGTATGAAAGTATGGGGTGTAACATCATTCCCCTATTTGGAACATTCGTACTCGAATATTGACTGATGCACTAATCATTTTCATAACTTATGTCTTCCGAATTCTTTAGTACTCGCCTTGTCATCTGGGCAACTGTTGTGTGAATAAATCCAAAGTCTAGGGCATTTCCACCTTTAAGCCGTTTTCTCACACCACGACTTGTGGTCGGAATCCTTCCAATCTCGTAACTGTTGCAACCTTCTATCATGCAGAATGTATGACTTTGACCTTGTAAATGTTCCTATGCGACTCTTCTTTCCTTTTTCCTCAAGTTTTTAGCCAATCTCTATGCCTCACTTTGTAAATGGCTACAAATCTTGACAAGATATCCCTCTGGGCATCTATAGGTATACTGAAGTTCTCTGCTCGGTACTTTGTTGAACTCACGAATATTGTTATACCTTATTTCATAGATCTGTTTATCCATCCGTATGACTTTACTGCCATAACTCTTACTTTGATTTATCGATACTAAGGTCTACTGCCAAACTCCAGGTTACTCTTGCTGCTTATCCTATATGCATAAATCTAAGTCCTTTAATGCTTCCTCGTTACAGTTAATCTTAAGAATGACGGCGTAATTGCATCTCATACTTTATGACTTTTGTCCATCCATCATTGATTGACCTTAATATTGTTCTACAATATACCACTGATAACTTGAAACTTCTTACGTAATCACTAGGGCTCACGTTGCATCATGGAACATTTGAAGTGATTTTCCTGATCCACCCGGGGCGATACAATACTATAACTCCATAATCGTATTTCATATCATCCTAAAGTGATTTACCTTACGTGAGTATTTTAATCCTGTACAATTCATGAAATTATTACCCAAACGTCATACTTTATCTATCACAATTACACCCTCATTCTACTACCAGGGCAGCATTCCATCTCTTCTAAATGCTATTAGTCTTAAACTCCTTTGAGTTCATTCAGGCTATACCGAGCTTTCCATAACTTAGAGAAACCATCAGCTCTCTTATTTTCATGGGCTTAATCTTGAGGACTTATCCATTCTCGTCACCTTCTCACTTGCCTTTCCTTATCCTTACTCATGTCTTCCTAAAACCTTGTCGCTTTACCATACTTTAGCTTGCGACCTGCACATTTCTATTTATATTACTCGCAACCTTCCTTCAATTGCTTGCACCAAAGATTTCCTTATGTTATTCTGGATCATCAAGCGAAACATCACATTGTCTCTAACTCTTCTTTACTCTCTTGACTAGATCTCTCGGTACCTAGAAACCAAAGGCTGGAAGATATTCCTCTGACGACGCTGCTATCATTCCAGGATACTGAATCCTAGCGCTTCTAGCCTTCTATCCGAAGTATGGACTATTCATGATCTTCTGTATTTGAGTATCTCGTACGTTGTTCACCTTTACCTTACTTACCATAAAAGCTCTCATCATATCTTCTATCTCTTTCATGATCTCCCTTCCACATAGGTATAATTCACATCCACAACTTGAGGCTCTATTATAATACTTGCACCTATGATATTAAGGGTGATTCTGCTATGTTCTCAATCATGATTCCTTAAATTTTCCGGTTCCAATAATCAGACTCCTAATTTACTTAGTTTATTAAACTCTTTAGCTTCCTCTTCCTTCTGATCAGCCTTCACGTAGGCTTAAGCTATCTTCCGATCTGCGACTCCTGGTATTAGTTATTACTTTAGCCTTTCATGGGCGCTATGGAATATCCATGATACAATCTTCTGACAATTCAATCCTTTGTCTATGCCCTGGGCTCAATTCCTTCTTTTAACTTATACCGGAGTCTTCTACGGCTGTATGAATGTCAATATATTTGTTACATGGATAATACTCTGAAACATTAAGTGCGTTTACAACGTAACTAACTCTGGATCATTGATCAAATAATTCCTTTCGTTCCATCTCAGCTTTCTTTAAACGTAAGTAATTACTTTTCCTGGTCTTTCTACCCCTTGTTGCGTGCATACTTAGATTATCTTAGTTCTCATGCATGTCAGAATTTTGTGCAATTCACATGGTCTCGAATATTACTTTTGGTTTCATTTCCCGCTCATTAGCCATGCTAGGTGCCACTTTCTTATGGAGTGCATACAATGTTGTTGTGAGACTATTGTTACAAGACCATTTCCTCTTTAGGTCACTGTGCTTAGGTTGAAGCCTTCTTCCTTATTTCCTCAGCTAATCTTTCATTGTAGTATTTAGGAAGACCTTCTGGCTCTTGTAAATTTACAAGCTTATCACATCGTATACTTGGTTGAATTGTTTTATGTTCTTCCCCGCCTATAATTATCCGTAGTTACTTATTTCCACGTCCTTGTGCTTGTAGGGTTGCTCCTGAGCTGTTATTTTGACTGTCTTCTCAGTGGTACTCTCTTTTATCTCCGTAATACTCACACAGTACCTTTAACTACCCCAGCTCCTATCTAAATATTTCTCAAGGATCACGATATCATTATCTGCAAGACTGGATTCGCTATGTTGGGGTTCACTATGTTTATCTTGCACGATCTGCTGATTTGTCTGCATCCTCTTGTCTCTCTATAACTAGGCTCTTCCTGAATCAATTGGTAACTATTCATTAGCCCATTCTCATATAAACATTCTGCATAATCGTTCTTGGGTTATTTCCTTTGTCTTAACTTACATCTCGCACTGGCTCCTTATTTATCAATAACATCTCGGGCAGAAATCCTTACTTCCTCTCCTTGACGTCGTTCTTGCATAATGTTCTAGAATCGTAGCATATCTGTAGGATTTGCGTAAGTGCAAGTTCATTCCTTTCTCATTTTTATCGCATTCTTCCTTTACCATTCCATAATTACTAGAACCATTCAATTCTGACTTCATGCCATATCACTCTATATTCCCCCCTTTAGGGGAGTACTAAGAATTTGAGCTACGACGATCTACGTATAGCTATTTTACCTCTTCATCTTTGGCGTCTTTCCACATCATCAATGATCCTTACTCACCTCGCGGTAATTCTTCTGTATCAAGGATAACGAAATTCCTTACTCGTGAGGGTGACACTTAGTGTAACTGGCACATACTGTCCCTTAAGCTTAACTTTGCTCACCTTACTTTCTTTAGGGAAGCGTCTTCCTAAATGACCTTTAAAGGGTATTCTTCTGTCGTCCATTCTATTATCGCCGAGACGCAATCTATGAAATTCTCATGATGCCGTCTATTACTCAGTCCCTAGTTCATATTTAATTGATGTTGTTCATCACTCCATGCTGATTTCTTATTACTCTGGGTCTTATTTTTTTTCCTTTTGGTAATCACGTTGGAGTCACAAACTTATTTCTTGAAATGAGGATATGACTTTATGGCCTATAGTCTTTTGTTGTCTCAAGGCCTGTCACCTCTTTCCTTCACTTGACTAGAGACTCTGTAATACTGTCATCTTTTTGATCTACCATTGTCATCCATGCATCACATCTTACTCATAATGCTTCATTAACGCTCTTCTCATTTCCTGCTAACTTTTATGTCTATTACTTTATTCAGAAAACTTCAACAAGACATCCTTTTGCTTTTAGCTCCCCTTGCTCCATCCATCGGCTCTTCGGGTTGCCTAACATTCTCTCTCTACTAGGGACGGGAACCATACTAAGATAATGTTTATCCCTTCCAAGCTTCCAGTGCTTATCTTTGTAGTACTCATATCTAGTTGTACTATTTTAGAGTGCACCATCTGGGCATCTCACAAGGAGATCTATTAGCACATTTGCAATATCCTTCGGAAATTTTAGCTAATACTAACAATCCATCCACCATTTTGGGTTATCCTAACCCTAGCTAGATCTTGATATCCTGCCTTCTCTTATACTACTTCTGTTAGAGCCCATAGGGCATAAATAAGGTGGGTGTGGCCAATTGTACATACCTCTATTATTGTTGAAGGTAACTCAAAAGGCTTATATTCCTCTGCGATAATCTTCATTAGTTGGGTAAGGAAAAACACAGTGAAATAACATAACAGTAAACCGAATTAAGCGACAGGGGATCTCCCGAGATACCGTCTCGTATTCCCAAAAGTAAATATGCAGGGAGAACTCCTAAGGTACCGCCTTGTAGTCTAAAAGTATATGTGCATGAGGATCTCCCGGGATACCATCCCGTAGTCCCAAAAGTAAATATGCAGGGGGATTTCCCAGGATACAGTCCCGTAGTCCCAAAAGTAAATATGCAGGGGGATCTCAAGGGATACCGTCCCGTAGTCCCAAAGTAAATAAACATCGCAATCAATTACAAACGATAAGTACAACAATAGAAATCTACAGTCTAGACTAAGTACAAGTCGGGAAAGAAACAGGAATTCAATAGGCATGCTGCAAAGAGTTCAATTAAGCAAATAAGGCACATAGACATGTTATTCTAAGCTAACAAGGTAACTACGCATGCTAGTATATTCAAATAAGGTGGAACCGGGGAAATTCTCAATAAAAATCGGGTTTTTCAACAAATATACTATGTACGCACTCGTCACCTCGTGTACACGACGCTCACATAGTAAAATCAGTACCAACTCCTAAGGAGATTTCCCCACGCAAGGTTAGGCAAACCACTTACCTCAAACCAAGCTCAATCAATCCGTAACAATGCTCTTTCCACGAATATTTGTCTCTCAATGGCCCAAATCTAGCCAAAATACTTTACATACCATAAATACAACTATAAGAATTAATCTAACTAACGAAATCAAAGTTAAGCAAGAAATTGGTAAATCGCCATAAAAGCCTCCCCAGGCCCACATCTCGGAATCGAGTAAAAGTCACCAATTATGAACACCCATTTACTCACGAGTTCACTCGAACAAAAATTACTCAAATCCGATACAAAAATCTCGATCAAAACCTCAAATTTTGGTCTAAGAACTCTTCTCAGTTTTTCCCAATATTTCACCCCAAATCTGAAATTAAATGATACGATTAATGATAGATTAGTGGGTTATAACCAAAATCAAGTTAAGAATCATTACTAAATGATATCTCTGAAAATCCCTCAAAATATCATCCAAATCCGAGCTCCCAAATTCAAGTTTTGATAAAAATGGCTAACCCTCGATTTTGAAATGTTTAAGTACTGCCCAGGTGATCCTTCTTCGTGAACGCGATCAAAGCCTTGCGTTCGCGAAGCACAAGCTGCTTCAGACCAAAAATATACTTATCGCGAATGCGATACACTGGTCGTGAATGCAAAGCTCAACTAGCCTGACCCTACGCGAATGCGGGACACTCATCGCGAACGCGTAGGCTATCATGCCTGAAATCCATCTGACTGTTGGCTCTACGTGAACGCGAGGTCCTTATCGCGAACGTGTAGCCTTAGTGTTCCATACCTTCGTGAATGCGAGAACGATGTCGCGAACGCAAAGAACAAACTCAGCTGCCTTTCCCATATGCTCTACGTGATCGCGAGACTCTCTCGCGAACGCGATGAAGGATTGTCTGCAACAAAAATACCAGAAATTTGCTATCTTTCAAGTCCAAAAACTAGTCCGTTGAGCATCCGAAACACACCCGAGGCCCCCGGAACCTCAATCAAACATATCAACAAGTCCTAAAATACCATACGAACTTAGTCAAGCACTTAAATCACATGAAACAACGCTAAAATCATGAATCATCCTCCAATTCAAACTTAAAGAAATTGAAACTTTCCAAATTCGACAACTGATGCCGAAACCAACCAAACCACTTCCGATTGACCTCAAAGTTTGCACACAAGTCATATTCAACACTACAAACCTACTCCAACTTCCGAAATTGCAATCCGACCCCGATATCAAAATTTCCACAACCGGCCCAAAACTCCAAAAATTCGACTTTTGCCATTTCAAGCCTAAATGAGCTACGGACCTCCAAAACACAATCCAGACACGCCCCTAAGCCCAAAATCACACAACAAAGCTAACAGAATTGACGGAATTCCATTTCGGAGTCGCCTTCACATAGTTCCGACAACGGTGCCAATCCTAAGGCTTAGACCTCCATTTAGGAACTAAGTGTCCCAAAACACTCCAAAAAAACCAAAACGAAACCTCCCAGCAAGTCATAATAGCAAAAATAGATATGGGAGAAGAAATTAATAAGGGATCGGGGCTATAACTCTAAAAACGACCGGTCAGGTCATTACATCCTCCCCCTCTTAAAACAATCGTTCATCCTTAAACGAGTATAGAGACATACCTGAAGTGGTGAAGAGATGAGGATAACGGCTGGTCATATCCTGCTCGGTCTCCCAAGTCACCTCCTCGACCGGCTAACCCCGCCACTGAACCTTTACTGATGCAATGTTCTTTGACCTCAGCTTCCGAAGCTGCCTGTCCAAAATAGCCATTGGCTCCTCAACATGGGATAGATCCTTGTCCAACTGGACTGAGATGAAATCTAACACATGAGACAGATCTCTGTGATACCTCCGGAGCAACGAAACATGAAATACCGGATGAACTCCAGCTAGGCTGGGAGGTAAGGCAAGCTCATAAGAAACCTCCCCAACTCGCCGCAACACCTCTAAGGGGCCAATAAACCTTGGGCTCAGCTTGCCCCTCTTTCCGAACCTTATAATGCCCTTAATAGGCGAAATCCGAAGCAGGACCCGCTCTCCAACCATGAATGCAACATTGCAAACCTTCCGATCCGCATAGCTCTTCTGTCTAGACTGGGCTATGTGAAGTCTGTCCTGAGTCACCTTCACCTTCTCCAAGGCATCCTGAACCAAGTCCATACCCAATAATCTGGCCTCGCCCGGCTCGAACCAACCCACCGGGGACCGATACCGCCTACCATATAGAGCTTCATACGATGCCATCTGAATGCTGGACTGATAACTATTGTTGTAGGCAAACTCCGAAAGTGGCAAGAATTGATCCCAAGAACCTCCAAACTCCATCACACACGCACGCAGCATATCCTAAAAAATCTGAATAGTGCGCTCGGACTGCCCGTCCGTCTAAGGGTGAAAAGATATGCACAACTCCACCCGAGTACCCAACTACTGATGTACGGCTATCTAGAACCGCGATGTAAACTGCGTGCCCCGGTCAGAGATGATAAATATCGGTACGCCATGAAGTCTCATAATTTCACGAATTTAAATTCGAGCCAGCTGTTCGGAAGAATATGTAGTCATCATAGGAATGAAATGAGCTGACTTGGTCAGCTTGTCCACAATCACCCAAACTGTATCAAACTTCCGCTGAGTCCATTAAGTCCAACAACGAAGTCCATAGTGATCCACTCCCATTTCCACTCTGGAATCTCTATCTTCTGAAGCAACCCACCCGGTCGCTGATGCTCATACTTCACCTGCTGGCAATTTAGACATCTAGCCACATACTCTACTATGTCCTTATTTATCCTCCTCAAACAATAATACTACCTCAGGTCCTGATACATCTTCGCGGAACCCGGATGTATGGAGTACCGTGAGCTGTGAGCCTCCTAGAGAATCAACTCACGCAAACCATCCACATTGGGCACACATAACCTG
>AWOL01S0118582.1:0-10311 GCA_000715115.1 Nicotiana otophora
TGCTCTGGTTTCTATTCATAACGTTCACATCCTTCGATCATCTAAGATGTAACCAATGACAGTTAATTGATTACTCTTTGTTCCGTAACTGCCCAATCATTTATCTCAATTAGTCGTAACACTAAAATTCATATTCATAGCTCCACCTGAAATTATCCGTTACTGACGACACTATCCTATCCAAGAGATCTTTTTTCTAAGCACACGACCACTCTTATAACAATTCCATCGATTTCGTTCGCCGTTGGATCCAGAACTACATACGTCCTAATTCTCGTAACACTAGGGCTATGTAGGCAACTCAGGAACCAGGGTTCGGCCCCCATTGTTTAGAAAATGCATCATCCTCACTCATTTCAGACATAATTGGTTAACATGTTCTTTACCCAACAACTCTTTCATCATTCCGGGTAAAGATGGGCAGTTGTTGATATCCAATTTTCCTCTCATATTTTATAAATTTCATATATAATTTCAAAATATCATTTTTGCATCATCGCCAATTTACAAGAGGCATATAAGTATTTTCTATAATTTTCCTTAATCTTTAAGGCTTTAAAACTGATTTTCTTGCATTTAAATTGTTCAAATATTTATTAACTACCCTTTNATCTTTAAGGCTTTAAAACTGATTTTCTTGCATTTAAATTGTTCAAATATTTATTAACTAGCCTTTTAAATTATTTTGTGATGAGTTAATCATATAAATTTATTATTTAAAACCACATATATGTTTTATAACATTTTTACTTTATTGTATATAATTATGTTTGTATTTTGAGCTATTTGTACAATTTTACAATAATAGCCTATATTCTATACATGACTACATTATTTACATTGTTTATACTCTAATAGCATTTTTATACTTTTATAATGATATGGTATTATTTTCAATCATTGTACTACGTAAGTAATATTTTTATTATATATGAATTACTTTTTATAAATTATTTAAAACAAATTTTGCATATTTAATTTATAGCCCAATACAAGGCTGATTTCGGACCAACAATACAGGCCCAAACACTTAGCCCCCTTCATGTAATCCCACAGTAGCCCGACCAAACGACCCCTTTTAAAATCTTGTCGCGAGCCAAAACCTTTGACCCTCCCCGTTTCCTATTTAATCTTGGTCGTTGACCTCGAGTGATCAATGACCCCTAATAAACCGCCCACTCTCCTTATATTTTTCACCCCCAAACCTTAGAGACACTTTTCCATTTCTACCGCCTCTAATCTCTCAACTCCTCTCTTCTCTTTACAAAGCCTAGCCACCGTATCCCTAATTCCTCTCCAAATACGGCCACTTCGAGGCTCTTGTGAACTCTAAAGTACTGGGCGTTTGGGATTTCCTCGTTCTCCAATTGTTTACTTTGTTCGCAACTGGTTAGTACGTTATACTCTCATAATTTTACTTCCCTCTCATTGTGTTTATGTTATATGCATTACCATTACTGGGATTCCTTTGAGTTTCATGTTATGCCACTTTGTGTACATGACTGCTTGTTTTAATGCCTTCTTGTAGTTTCAATTCTGTTCTAGTCCTCATTTTCGCATAGGTAGTAAGTTGATTAATGACTTGTTTGATGTTTATTGCATCTTGTTCGGATTTCTTGGAAACCATNGTTTTCTATAATTTTCCTTAATCTTTAAGGCTTTAAAACTGATTTTCTTGCATTTAAATTGTTCAAATATTTATTAACTACCCTTTTAAATTATTTTGTGATGACTTAATCATANCATGTGACGACACTGTCTAAATGCTTAGCCTAATGTACTCTTTCTTAACATTACTAACCCTTAATACATGCCTATTGTAGATGTCCAACCTGATTGATTGGTCACCTTCATGTTTAAGTGTAATTGGTTACTTAAATATTGTTGCTTATCATGAATCCATGAGTTAGAATCTCTTAGGGAACTAATGTATGCCCAGTACTTATCGGAATGTGTCTTGGCTGGGTCTTTCATGTACACCTGCAATTTCCTTGGAATCAACTTGTGACTATATGAGTTCTATATGCCAATACAGTTACAATGCCTAGGCATACTTTTTTCTTTATTTTGGTGTTGTGTGCTCACTTATCGCTTAACACTCCTAGGGTGAATTCCAATATATTTCTAGTCTATTTCTCCTTATGTCGACTAAAATAAGTCTCAACCCTCTTTATGTGATGCAGCTTGACTTATTTACCTGAAAGTCAACTTCTTCTCATCTTCCACGAATGCTTACTTGTTGGATTTAAAACCTTTGGGTAGTGATTGGTATTTACCTAAACATTTCACATGTTAAGCTCCCCAAGTCAGTTGTTCTCATTAGGCTCTAATGTTAAAGTTTCCAAGGTTGTACCTCACCAGTTCTTGTCTATGGTGCTACTAGGTTTTCATGCTCAAACCACTGCCTAAATCTCTCTAAGATAGTTCTAGATCAAGCTTTGTTTTGAAACATTATTTGAAATAATCATGTTGCTTTTAAACTCTGATTTTTGAATGATAAGCATAAACTTGCCTCATATGTGGCTTGTATGTATCCCAATTTAAGCATGATCTTGCTTATATGCCCCGATTGGAATGGTTGCTAGTTACAGTTTTAAGAGTAGTTCTATTACCTATATGGCTAAATGTAGCATCCCTTAGCTTAATCATTGGAATAGTTTGGGGCTAGTATGTTGGTCATGCCATTGGTATTGAGGGTTCGAAGTATATTGTATGCACCCGGAGTTCGGGCATGATGTCTGCATGAAGTCCTAAGCCTATTTGAAGGACAAGTTGTATTACTAGTTATTCAATATTTGTATGTGGGCCTGTAATTATTGTAAATGACATATAATAGCTTGTAAAACTGAATGATGGGGAAATTAGTGGGAAAAGGGTAACGGGTATACTCTATTCTTGCATAAAAGGGTAGAGAACATGTCTATAGGGTCTGTGCTTTATTTGTTGTTTTTGTTAGCGTTCTTTATTTTTGCACACTCATAGGATTCGTGCCTATAGGGATAACATGCACTTCACTTAACCTATCTACGTAACGACCCGACCGGTTGTTTTGAGCATTTGCACTTCGATCGATAGTTTGGGGGCACGGGTAGCTTCGTATGATGTATTATGACTTATGTGAATTTCAGTTTTGAAATTTAGGTTATTCGAAATTGATTCGGAAGGATGATTCTCAACTAGGAAGCTTTAAGTTGGAAGAGTTGGCCAAGTTTGACTTTGTTTGATGGTTCTGATAGGTAGGGATAGTGATTTGGACTTGTGCGTATGCTCGTATTTTCATTTGAATGTTTCTAGAAGGTTTCGGCACAAATTGGCAAAAATTGAAAATTTGAACGTTTGGAAAGTTTTGACCGAGAATTGACTTTGTTGATATCTGATCTGGATTGTGGATCTGGGAATTGGAATAGCTTCCTTATGTCATTTTGGGCTTGTGTGCAAAATTTGGGTTCAGTCCGGGTTGATTTGCTATGTTTCGGCACAAATTATTGAAGTTGAAATGTTCAAAGTTCATTAAGTTCGATTNAGTTGTTTTGAGCATTTGCACTTCGATCGATAGTTTGGGGGTACGGGTAGCTTCGTATGATGTATTATGACTTATGTGAATTTCAGTTTTGAAATTTAGGTTATTCNGTGCTTTATTTGTTGTTTTTGTTAGCGTTCTTTATTTTTGCACACTCATAGGATTCGTGCCTATAGGGATAACATGCACTTCACTTAACCTATCTACGTAACGACCCGACCAGTTGTTTTGAGCATTTGCACTTCGATCGATAGTTTGGGGGTACGGGTAGCTTCGTATGATGTATTATGACTTATGTGAATTTCAGTTTTGAAATTTAGGTTATTCGAAATTGATTCGGAAGGATGATTCTCAACTAGGAAGCTTTAAGTTGGAAGAGTTGGCCAAGTTTGACTTTGTTTGATGGTTCTGATAGGTAGGGATAGTGATTTGGACTTGTGCGTATGCTCGTATTTGCATTTGAATGTTTCTAGAAGGTTTCGGCACAAATTGGCAAAAATTGAAAATTTGAACGTTTGGAAAGTTTTGACCGAGAATTGACTTTGTTGATATCTGATCTGGATTGTGGATCTGGGAATTGGAATAGCTTCCTTATGTCATTTTGGGCTTGTGTGCAAAATTTGGGTTCAGTCCGGGTTGATTTGCTATGTTTCGGCACAAATTATTGAAGTTGAAATGTTCAAAGTTCATTAAGTTCGATTTGAGGTGTGATTCATCGTATTGATGTTGTTATGCATGATTTGAGGCCTCGAGTAGGTCTGTGTTATGTTATGGGACTTGTTGGTATATTTGTCTAGGGTCCCGAGTGGCTCGGGTGAGTTTCGGACGAGGTTCAGACCATTTCTAATTCTTATTTGGTTGCTGGTTTTCTGTTGGTACCTGTTACTCCTGGCGTTCATCGCGATCACGAAGATTTGGCCGCTGTCGCGAAAGGTGTTTTGGTTGTTGGTGCTATTTGTTATTTACGTTCGCGCTTCTGAGGTCACGTTTGTACTGGGTTGAATATTTTTGTCTTCGCGTCCGCGTCCATGGCTATGCGTTCGCGTAGTGTTGAGCAAGGGTTGGTTAGTCTATATGGGTCCTTCATCGCGTTCGTAGTGAGTGGTTCGCGATTGCGGACATCTGGCAGTGTGCTTCATCGCGTTCGTGAGGGTTTTGCCGGGCACACGTAGTGTAAAGTGTCGCAATGTGAGTTTGTGCTTCACGAACGCAAGGCTTCTACCGCGTTCGCGTATGGTATCACTGGGCAGTGCATATAAAGTACTCTATTTCAGGGGTTTCAGCCATTTATTCAATTTTGGAGCTATGTAGCTCGGACTGAGGCGATTCTTGAAGCAAGTTTTACCATGTGAACTGGGGGAAGTGTTCTCTAGTCATTTTATATTTTATATCATGAATCTATCTTTGTTTTTGGCATTTGATTAAGGGTTCCAAAAGAGAAAATTGGGGGTTTTAGCCTAAAGTTTCATAATGCGAATTGTTGAGTTTTGAACATCTATTTGGAGTCGGATTTGAGTGAAAATAGTATGGTTGGACACGCAATTGAATTATTTGTCAGGTTCTGAGGTGTGGGCCCGGGTTGGACGTTTTGGCCGATTTTATGCTTTTGATTAATGATTCAACATTTATCGATGGGCTTCTTTCCTTTGGCATTATTTTGATGTATTTGAGTTGCTTTTGGCTAGTTTTGAGCCGTTCAGAGGTCGGTACGCGTGAGATGGCTTTTTTGGAGCATCGCTTGGCGTGCTCGGTATTGGAATTGGCTTGTTCGAGGTAAGTAACACTTCTAAACTTGGTGCTGAAGGTATGAAACCCCGAATTATATGCTATGTGATTTGTGTTGAGGTGACGCACATGCTAGGTGACGGGCGTGCACCGTGTGAATTGTGACTCCGTTATTCCTATGGTACTGTGTAGTTACCTGATCTTATCTATAACCATGAAATGTCTGCGTACTCGAGCTATTGAGCTGTGGCCCATGTTATAAACCACGTCTTGGCTACATGTTTATCTTGTTGGAACACACTGAGGTCATTTGTGTTGTTTAGTTATCTCCTTTCATTACATTACATACTCAGTCATATGCATTCATATGCCTATCATATCTCAGTCTCTGTTACCATTTATTGACATATCATATCATCATTTTGGGCTAGTTTCATGGCATTGTGAGCCTGAGAGACTAGAGAGATTGATAACTTAGTGAGGCCGAGGGCCTGAGTGTGAATAATATTATGGGATCGGGCTGCACTCCACAGCATGTTATATTGACTACATTTATGGGATCGGGCTGCACTCCACAGCATGTTATATTGACTACATTTATGGGATCGGGCTGCACGCCGCAATAGGGTTTTACTGATTTATGATAGTCCTTGGGCTATAGGAGCCCCTCCGGAGTCTCAACACACCCCAGTGAGCACGGTAGATTTATATTGAAAGATGGATCTTCCCTAGACATGGATCTTTTCCGAAGCATTTATACCTGGGGATGGATCTTCTGCACGGTCTGGATTGGCCCTACTCAGTACTGAGTGACCGGATTGGCCATATACAAAATTGAGTGATTGAGCATGATTAGTGGAAAGTGTGAGACAATGAGATTAAGTACTCTGAGAGTGTGAGTACATGAGTTCATCTCTGAGATACATTGCATTGACATCCACACATGACACACAGGCATAGAGATATATTTTCCTCATGTTGTACGGTATCACATCATATATTTATTCTCATACATGCAGACATACGTGCATAGAGATGTATTCTACACTTGCTATCTAGAAAGAAAATGAAACACCTTATTTATTGTTGAAAGGATTTTTGGAAAATAATTAGAGTTTTCAAACTTACTAATATTTTTGGAAACTTCGGTAAACGACTTGGGTTTTTACTAATATACTAGAAAGGCAGAACAATATTCAAAAATCATAATTTAGCTGAGCATTCTTTCTCTGAGTTACTTCTTTTATTACTTGCTTTACGTTGTTATGGAATGTTGTTGGCTATTGGTGTTGGTCCCGTCCTTTGTTCCAGCTCGTCAGTACCTTTAACCTAATGCTAGGTTTGTTTCTTTTTTAGTACATGGGGTCGGTTGTACTCATACTACACTTCTACACCTTGCGTGCAGATTTTGGTTGATGATGTTGATGTGATCGACGGGAGCTGGAATTGAAGACGTGCCTGCATTTCGGTTGTAGCTGCCTCTTGTTCATGGTAGCCTTAGATTCATAAAAATCTGTTTATGTACATTTCGAACAGATGATGTATTTATTTCACACCAGCTTTGTAAATTCTAATTTAGAAGCTCATGATTTGTACTACCAGACAATGGGGAACGTATTGATTTCAGATGTTTTCTTTTATTTAATTGTCTTATTAATTTCATTTGAATTGGTTAGTTGTTAATTGGCTTGCCTAGCGGGTTGGGTTAGGTGCCATCACGACTAGTTGCATTTTGGGTCGTGACAGTCTAATACTTGTACACTATTCAAATCATGTTTGATATACCTGTTTCGATGTCTACTACTATGCACACCTAGACTGCATGCCTATACAATGCAATAACAAATGCTTACTTAATCTATAACATGTCTCTAGGGCTTCAACTAATTAATCAATCTGTGGCTTCTATTGCTTTTATTGTACTGCTTACCCAGATATCATGACTGTAGGATCTTAATCAATTAATTGACTACCTTTGCTGCTTCGTTGTACTGCCACACTTAGATGACATGCCTATAGGGATGAATTATTATAAAATCATATTCGATTGTCAGTCATTAGAAGCCTATAGGATACTGTCACCCGCCTAAGAAGCATGTTTATCAAACAGCTGCACCACCTCATTGTGAAAACAATTAGAGATCATGCCTATAGGACCTGCAATACCTTTAATCTGCCAATGCGTTAGTCTAAAGCTGCAATGCTGCCTGTACAATACTTGAAATTAGAATCGCATAGAGACCATGTTTATAGGACTAAATGACTTAACGTGTTCTAATTTGAAACTGTCTACCTACGTGCAATTTGCTGCTTATGTGTGGAGGCCAACTTGAGCCATTTATTGACTTTGTGTGAAGTCCTATATGTTTCGAATGTGCGCCTAGTTTTATCATTTTGAGAATCTTAAGTAGTGTCTAGAACCACCCAAATAGTAGGTCCAAAGCCTCCTAGACCACAGGCATGGGACGGGTAGCGCACGCATAGGAGACAGTTTAGAATTGAATTAGAGCGCTTTAAGTAAATAACTTTAACATAGTAATCAGGTAGCAGGAGATGATAGTCTGTGACCATTAAATAATATGAGCAACCTTTACCCTAAAGAAGTTGCGAAGTATTACACAGGGTGATCCTTTAGGCTAAAAAACATAGAACCCCTCTCATTTACATATTCATGGCAAAAATCAATGAAATATGCTGCGGCGTGCATCCCGATCCCATAAATACCCTCACAATTAAGCCCTCGGCCTCACTCAAGCATCAACCTCTCCAGTCTCTCGGGCTCTAAGAAATCATGATAAGAAGCCAACAGCAATGATATGATGCATCAATAATGAATAAGAGAGACCGAGATAAAATGTGCAAATAAAACTATGACTGAGTGCAAAACAACAATTTAGCAGATAATTCCACAAGTACACGACCTTTGTGGGTCCCAACAATGTAAACATATGATTTAAACATGATTTATAGATAAATTTCTCCAATACATGGAAGAATGTATGAATATAAATAGATTATTCAACTACACAGTTCCATGGAATTGACAAAGTCACAATTCCTACAGTGCACACCCACATGCCCATCACCTAGCATGTGCGTCACCTCAAAACCAGTCACATAACCCATAATACGGTGTTTCATACCCTCAAGACCAAATTTAGAAGTGTTACTTTCCTCAAACCGTGTAATTCTTTATTCTGCAATGCCTTTGCCTCGTGAATTGGCATTAGAACGCCTCGAATTTAGCCACAAATAATCCGATTCAGACAATAAAAATTATTAAAATTAATTCCATAAGAAAATAATAAGTTTCCAACAAAAAGCCAAAATTTAACTCAAAATCGCCCGTGGGGCCCACGTCTCATATCTTATTTTCACATCCTTAAGTTTAAATCCCGATTTACATCTAAAAAATATGTAATCTAGTCGGATTACTCTATGGTAATTCAATATTATGGAGTAGAAATGATCGCAAGTGCCTTACCTCAAGATTTCCCGTGATTTCTCGCTCAACAATCGCCTCACCCGCTTTTGGAAATGTCAAAAATGACAAAATTCCTCGGACTCTTCTGTTTGCACACTGCCCAGTGCTTTCGCACCTAAGGTTCATTAAGCCCTTCCGCGGTTCCCGCTTCTACGACCAAGCTGCTGCTTTAGTGACTAATTGCACTTTTGCAGAACATTGTCCGCATCTGCGGACACGGTTCTACGTTGAAGTTGTCTGCTTCTACGATCTTGCCCAGCTACCCTCACTTATGCTTCTACGACTTTTGAGTCACTTCTGCGGAACTCGCTTCTTTGAGTTTCCGTCCGCTTCTGCGGACCTTGCGCACCTGCGATGCCCATTGCACTTTTGCGTGCTCGCACCTGCGAGCCACATTCCGCAGATGCGATTGCACCAGAAGGTAGAAACTCTAGTTTTTCTTCTATGTCCGAATTTGATCAGTTAACCACCTGAAACTCACCCAAGGCCCCCGGGACCTCAACCAAATATAGCAACAAGTCCTAAAACATCATACGAACTTAGTCGCATCTTCAAATCACATCAAACAACGCTAAAAACATGAATCACACATAGATTCAAGCCTAATGAACTTTGAAAACTTCCAATTTCTACAAACGACATCGGAAACTATCAAATCACGTCTGATTCACCTCAAATTTTGCACACAACTCATAAATGACATAACAGAACTATTCAAATTTCCAGACATAACACAACTCATAAATGACATAAGTGTCTCATTTCACTCTGAAATCCTTCCGGACCCGAACCAACTAATCTGGTAACTCATGAAACAAATATTAAGAATAAATTGAGCAGTAAATGGGAGAACGGGGTCATAATACTCAAAATGACCAGCCGGATCATTACATTCTCCACCTCTTAAACAAACGTTCATCCTTGAACAAGTTTAGAATCATACTTGGAGTCTCAAATAGATGTGGATATTGCTCCGAATCTCCTGCTCAATCTCCCGAGTAGCTTCTCCAACTGATTGGCCTCTCCACTGTACCTTCGCTGATGCTATGTTCTTTGACCTCAGCTTTCGAACCTGCCGGTTTAAAATAGCCACTGGCTCCACATCATAAGTCAAATTACTGTCCACCTGCACTGTACTGAAATCCAAAATATGAGACGCATCCTTGACATACTTTCGGAGCATGCATACATGGAACACTAGATGAATACCTAATAGACTAGGTGGTAAAGAAAGTTCATAAGCCATCTCTTCAATTTTCTTATGTATCTCAAAAGGCCCAATATACCTAGGCTCAACTTGCCCTTCTTCCCGCTCCTCAGCACACCTTTCATGGGTGCAATCTTGAGGAGAACCTTCTCCCCTACCATGTAAGCAACATCATGGACCTTCATGTCGGCATAACTCTTCTGTTTAGACTACGCCATGCAAAGCCTCTCCTGAATCAATTTAAACTTCTGCAAAGCATCCTGAACCAAGTCAGTACCCAATAGCCTAGCCTCACCCGGCTCAAACCAACCAACTAGAGATCGACACCGTCTCCCATATAAAGCCTCATACGAAGCCATCTGAATACTCGACTGG
>AWOL01S0118585.1:0-11677 GCA_000715115.1 Nicotiana otophora
AAAAAGAGTTCTCTTACTACTAGCAAGAAGGCAGGGGGATTGGGAATTGAAAACCTGAGAGTTCAGAATCATAGTTTGATGATGAAGTGGTTATGGAAATTTGTTGCAGATGAACAATCACTGTGGAGAGAGGTAGTTAGGAGAAGTATGGTATGGAAGGAAAATGGACAACCAAACTTGTGAGCAATGTTTTGGAGAGCGAGAAGCGGAAAAAAACGAGGAGGCCTCGCTTCACAGAAGAGAGAAGCGTGAAGCGAAGCGCGCGCTTTTTTCATGTGAAGCGCAATTTAATACATAGATAAAAAAAATATTAAGTAGGCATAGATAAATGACCAAGAACTCAATATAAATAACACATTAAGCAAATATTTCAATTCTTAAAATAACATTGGACTTTTGTGCTACTGCTAATTGCAACTCCATACGCCCAAGCTGGATCTTTTTTTTTGTTTGATGCCATTGAATAATAAGATAGAATTTACTAAAGTCACCAACAAAAAAAATAGAATTGTTAAAACAGGGCAGAACCAGTGAACAACAGTTTTAGAAAAAAATAGAGTAGTATAAAACAGGGCAGAACAGAGAAAAGAAGAGAAGAGAAAGAGAAGACGAGAAAAGAGGAGAGCAGTCGAGAGGAGGCAGGTAAACCAGAGAAAAGCAGTAGAGGAAGAGAAGAGAAGAAAGAGAAGAGAAACTTACCTTGAGAGAATAAGAGAAGAACTGAAGAAGAGATGTCGCACGATGTTTTGGCTTGCAGCAGTAGTGAGAAATGTTTTGGAAGAAAGGTGCGTAGGTGTATTTGCAAATATTTTTAGAAAAAACCCTAGGCAACTGCTGTACCTCGCTTAAGCGAGCTTTTCTCGCTTTTTTTCCTCGCCTCGCTTCTCGCTTTTTTGCCTGAAGCGCTCGCTTTTTTCCAGATGCCTCGCTTTAGGTGAGAAAAGCGCAGACCTTGCGCCTCGCCTCGCTTCAGCGCTTTAAGCGAGAAGCGTTCGCTTTTAATAACCCTGCTTGTGAGAAGTTTATATGGTATTAGTTTGTGGAAGTCAATAAGGAATTTATGGCCAAAACTTGTTAACAAGTCCAAATTCAAAGTAGGAAATGGTATTAAGATTTCCTTCTGGGATGAGAATTGGCTAGACCAGGGACCCTTGAAGCTACTTTTTCCTGACATATATATTTTGAATCAACAACAAGCAACACTAGATGAGGCATGGACAAATCAAGGTTGGAATCTTACCTTCAGAAGACTACTAAATGACTGGGAGATTGGCAGAGTAATAGAGTTTTACAATACTTTAGAGCTATTCAGTGGAATCAATTCTACTCAAGATCACATGATATGGCAATGGAATAGGCATGGGAAGCTTTCTGTTAAGTCTGCTTATAAGGAATTCAACCTTTCTAATAATCAGGTTGGATGTTGGCCATGGAAGATGATATGGAAAGTAAAAATTCCCTACAAAGTTGCTTGCATCACATGGTTATTAGCAAAAGAAGCGGTTCTAACACAAGATAATTTAATCAAGAGAGGTTACCACTTGTGCTCTAGATGTTACTTATGTAGAGAGGAGGTAGAGACAATTAGTCATCTCTTTTTGCATTACAAGTTGACTGTAGAATTATGGAGAATTTTCATCAGCTTAAGGGGAATTTTATGGGCAATGCCAGGAAGAATACTTAGTTCTAGCTTGTTGGAATAAAGAGGGTAATCTTTTTAGTCATAAAGAGAGATAGAGAATTGTCCCAGCCTGCATATGGTGGACAATCTGGGAAGAGAGAAATCAGAGATGTTTTGAAGACAAGTCCAGTAACATCCAGAAGATGAAGATGAAATGTTTAACTCTTTTCTATTTTTGGCGTAAAGGAAGGTTTTTGGTGGATCATGAATCCATTTTTGATGTTCTAGATTCCTTGTGAGAAGAAAAAGGATTATAAGTGTTTTTTTTTGTGCACTCCCTTACACTTTTGTAATTATGGGTGAATTCACAATTTTAGTGAAGTCTATATACTAATATACAAATATGTTAACTTCTCAAAAAAAAAGAAGAAGGAAGGAATACACAGTTAGAATATATTATTATTGCATCTAAAAATAATATGTTGTTGGAACTCCATATATTGGCTAAATAAATATTTTAGCTAAAAAGTAGTAAAATTCCGATCAAATGTTTGCGAATTTGACTCAAAAAAGAAACATGCATAGTTTAAATAAATAGTCATTGCATGAAAATAAAAATAAAAATACAAAGTATTTTTTTCTTTTTGTAGAAAAAACACCATTTGAACTTCATTACTTTGGCTAAAGTTTTTTTTTTTTTGGCTAAACTAAATGGAGTTTCAACTAACTTTTGTAGATTTGGACCAGAAACAAAGATAAGAAATACATAGTTGAAACATATATTCATTGTATCTTAAAAAAATACAATTAGGATAAAATATGTAATGTATATTAAGAAGAAACAACGAGAAATACAATTGGAACAAAAAAATCATTATATTTGATTATGTGGCAATTAATATTTATAAAATGCCCCACTTGGAAGCTGATTTTTCGATTTTTCTTCCCTCCAACGCGCCTAAAAGAGAGTCTATTTACGCTCTTTGCCACATCAGCATCTAGAGGGGTCAAGACTATCAAATTTTCAAGTTCAGTGGATATTAAAGATCACGCGAAGTTTAAGGGGAAACTAAATAAAAGTTGCCAAGTTTAAGGGGGTCCCGAACATTTCTGCCTTTCATTTTCTTTTAAGTATTTAGTTTCCAACATATTTTTCTTTTAGGTCAAATGCTAAAGAAAAGTTATGCAACACTTATGAGATGTTTTCTTAATTAAACATCTATACTACTATATTGTATATTTAAGAGATTTTACAATCGTTGCTTCAGTATATATCTCTAATAAGACAACTCAGAAAGATGAGAAGAAACAACCGCCTCAGCCCCAGCACACTCCCGAAAAAGCAACTGGCTTGGGTGAATACTCATATAGTTAATGCAAGAATATGTGCTTAAACTTGATTAGTCAAGGATACATATCTTCAATCAAGGAAGGAAGATTCCATACATGTTATTTCATAGTTAATGATGCATTGGCATTGAAATCGACAAGCAAAACACATACGGATATATAATGTTTGCCAAATGTTCNACGAGAAAAGAGGAGAGCAGTCGAGAGGAGGCAGGTAAACCAGAGAAAAGCAGTAGAGGAAGAGAAGAGAAGAAAGAGAAGAGAAACTTACCTTGAGAGAATAAGAGAAGAACTGAAGAAGAGATGTCGCACGATGTTTTGGCTTGCAGCAGTAGTGAGAAATGTTTTGGAAGAAAGGTGCGTAGGTGTATTTGCAAATATTTTTAGAAAAAACCCTAGGCAACTGCTGTACCTCGCTTAAGCGAGCTTTTCTCGCTTTTTTTCCTCGCCTCGCTTCTCGCTTTTTTGCCTGAAGCGCTCGCTTTTTTCCAGATGCCTCGCTTTAGGTGAGAAAAGCGCAGACCTTGCGCCTCGCCTCGCTTCAGCGCTTTAAGCGAGAAGCGTTCGCTTTTAATAACCCTGCTTGTGAGAAGTTCATATGGTATTAGTTTGTGGAAGTCAATAAGGAATTTATGGCCAAAACTTGTTAACAAGTCCAAATTCAAAGTAGGAAATGGTATTAAGATTTCCTTCTGGGATGAGAATTGGCTAGACCAGGGACCCTTGAAGCTACTTTTTCCTGACATATATATTTTGAATCAACAACAAGCAACACTAGATGAGGCATGGACAAATCAAGGTTGGAATCTTACCTTCAGAAGACTACTAAATGACTGGGAGATTGGCAGAGTAATAGAGTTTTACAATACTTTAGAGCTATTCAGTGGAATCAATTCTACTCAAGATCACATGATATGGCAATGGAATAGGCATGGGAAGCTTTCTGTTAAGTCTGCTTATAAGGAATTCAACCTTTCTAATAATCAGGTTGGATGTTGGCCATGGAAGATGATATGGAAAGTAAAAATTCCCTACAAAGTTGCTTGCATCACATGGTTATTAGCAAAAGAAGCGGTTCTAACACAAGATAATTTAATCAAGAGAGGTTACCACTTGTGCTCTAGATGTTACTTATGTAGAGAGGAGGTAGAGACAATTAGTCATCTCTTTTTGCATTACAAGTTGACTGTAGAATTATGGAGAATTTTCATCAGCTTAAGGGGAATTTTATGGGCAATGCCAGGAAGAATACTTAGTTCTAGCTTGTTGGAATAAAGAGGGTAATCTTTTTAGTCATAAAGAGAGATAGAGAATTGTCCCAGCCTGCATATGGTGGACAATCTGGGAAGAGAGAAATCAGAGATGTTTTGAAGACAAGTCCAGTAACATCCAGAAGATGAAGATGAAATGTTTAACTCTTTTCTATTTTTGGCGTAAAGGAAGGTTTTTGGTGGATCATGAATCCATTTTTGATGTTCTAGATTCCTTGTGAGAAGAAAAAGGATTATAAGTGTTTTTTTTTGTGCACTCCCTTACACTTTTGTAATTATAGGTGAATTCACAATTTTAGTGAAGTCTATATACTAATATACAAATATGTTAACTTCTCAAAAAAAAAAAAGAAGGAAGGAATACACAGTTAGAATATATTATTATTGCATCTAAAAATAATATGTTGTTGGAACTCCATATATTGGCTAAATAAATATTTTAGCTGAAAAGTAGTAAAATTCCGATCAAATGTTTGCGAATTTGACTCAAAAAAGAAACATGCATAGTTTAAATAAATAGTCATTGCATGAAAATAAAAATAAAAATACAAAGTATTTTTTTCTTTTTGTAGAAAAAACACCATTTGAACTTCATTACTTTGGCTAAAGTTTTTTTTTTTTTGGCTAAACTAAATGGAGTTTCAACTAACTTTTGTAGATTTGGACCAGAAACAAAGATAAGAAATACATAGTTGAAACATATATTCATTGTATCTTAAAAAAATACAATTAGGATAAAATATGTAATGTATATTAAGAAGAAACAACGAGAAATACAATTGGAACAAAAAAATCATTATATTTGATTATGTGGCAATTAATATTTATAAAATGCCCCACTTGGAAGCTGATTTTTCGATTTTTCTTCCCTCCAACGCGCCTAAAAGAGAGTCTATTTACGCTCTTTGCCACATCAGCATCTAGAGGGGTCAAGACTATCAAATTTTCAAGTTCAGTGGATATTAAAGATCACGCGAAGTTTAAGGGGAAACTAAATAAAAGTTGCCAAGTTTAAGGGGGTCCCGAACATTTCTGCCTTTCATTTTCTTTTAAGTATTTAGTTTCCAACATATTTTTCTTTTAGGTCAAATGCTAAAGAAAAGTTATGCAACACTTATGAGATGTTTTCTTAATTAAACATCTATACTACTATATTGTATATTTAAGAGATTTTACAATCGTTGCTTCAGTATATATCTCTAATAAGACAACTCAGAAAGATGAGAAGAAACAACCGCCTCAGCCCCAGCACACTCCCGAAAAAGCAACTGGCTTGGGTGAATACTCATATAGTTAATGCAAGAATATGTGCTTAAACTTGATTAGTCAAGGATACATATCTTCAATCAAGGAAGGAAGATTCCATACATGTTATTTCATAGTTAATGATGCATTGGCATTGAAATCGACAAGCAAAACACATACGGATATATAATGTTTGCCAAATGTTCCTCCAACTAGCACCATATGAAGATAACTTTTGAAAAAGAAATAAGTAACTTCCTTTGGACTAGCTAATCTAGTTTCGAAATTTATTTACATGCCTCAATATAAGAAATAAATGTTGCGGGGGATTGTGGGGAGGGGGGGAGGGGGTTGTAACATCGCTAGTTACATATAGGAATATGCACAATTTAACAACACTGTGAATGAGTAGCTGGAATGTTGAATTTTAGCCCGAGAAACATACTTTGGATTTTGATTCCTGTTTCATGAATTGCCATATAATTTCCATTGATCTTTTTGTGTCTGCAAAGTCTCTTGCAGCAACAAGAGTCACAATAGACAAACACTCCATCACCTTGACAGAGTGAGATAATTTGTAGTTGAGGGGTTGAGGAAGAAACACCAATGATTCTTCATAAATCTCATGTGCATCATCACCCGCACCAACAGTGAGTACTACTAATCCGATAAGTAGTAATGCTAAATCAATCTCCGATGCAGAACCCCGTTTCAAACAATTTTGGCATCGATGTACCAAAGTGACAAAATTATTCTCAGCAAATTCATAACGAGCGTTACTCTCAAATTCCGCAACCAATGTCCTTAGTGCTTTTTCTCTCGCCAAACTCCTAAGCAAGGTATAAACTTGAGATTTGACAGGGAAAAAGGAATCATGCTTCCAGACAAGTAAATTTAAGTGGTTTGATTAGTCATCCAGTCACGAAACATATATGAACTCAAAATGACTGATGAATCAGGATTTTCAATTACAATTTTACAACTGATATTAGCACCAAAAGATGGACAACAAAAAGCAATCAATTATTAGTAAGCAATAAGAAGACCCGCAAAGAGCTCAAAGGTTTTACCAAATAGTTGTTCTGGACAGACGAGCACATAATTTTGGCAATACAACACAATTATTTTATTTTAAAAAAAAAAAAATCGCTCAGAATTTGAAAGAAGAAGAATTGGGGGAAAAAATCTTACTTCTTTTTGAATAAATCTTCTAAATAAGAAGAGAGCTTCTTCTTTAGAATGTGTATTGGGCCCTGTTTCTCCTCCATAGCAGAATCGTTATCGATTTCAGGCGTGCTAAACCCTACCTGCCGGTTAAGTCGCCGACTAAGATTTTCACCTGTCATTCTCCAAATTGGTTTGTCAACGTCCATATTGTCTCCGTCTTTTTTCAATTCTAATAGTAACTAATTTGGCAATTCATGAAATTGAAGGTGTTTGCTTCAGACCTTTTCCCTCCAGAAAACAGATTTGGATTCCATAACTGTATTTCTGTTCACAATAGGGAAAAGGATGTTGATTTGGAACTTTCAAGCCATAGAACAACGGTTTCTTCCAAAATTAGGGAATAGATTGGGTATGGCTGTATGAATTTGGGGTCAAAACAATTAATTTATGCACGAAATAGTAATACTAGGGTTATTTACGGATTATTGATTGTTCTGATTGGTTTAAAAGTTACTCTACTTTTTGGCTTGTTTTGGTATTTGATAAACATTAAGGGTGGATTGCTGGCGGTTAGAGAGTAGTTATTGGGAAAAAATAAAAGCTAGCACAGGTTATACAATGTTTGCACAAATTATACAATTTCCACATAAAAGCTAGCACAAGTTATACAATGTTTGGTTGTTTTTTCTTCTTTTTTACATAAAATATAACATTGCTAATACAATATTTGTTTCATGTTTTTCTTTTCCGCATAATTAATACATGTATAAGTTATGAGGGAATCTATGTATTATTTATGCAAGGTAAAAGGTGGAATAACTTATACATGTATTAGTAATACTTGTATTAAAATACGAAATGACAATAATACCCTTTATTCAAACTTGTATTTTTTTGTTTAAAAATATATATTTAAACTATACTAACAATTTTAATAAAATAAAGTAAGTTAATAATAAATAACACTCACATTACATTTATATTACTAATCCTTATATAACTACCGCATAACCAATCCACGCATAACCAATCTCAACATAACTCAACCTTGCATAACTAATACATGCATAATTAATCCCTACATTNCATATTACTAATCCTTATATAACTACCGCATAACCAATCCACGCATAACCAATCTCAACATAACTCAACCTTGCATAACTAATACATGCATAATTAATCCTTACATTACTTCTTCCTGCATAACTAATACATACATAACTAATACCTACATAACTAATACATGTATAACTAATACCTGCATAAATCTAACTGGCAACCAAACGACCCCTAAAGTGCTAAAAAGCACTTGACTTTTAAGCCAAAACAATTCATAAGCTATAAGTTGCGCAATCTCAATTATTATTTTTTTGTCAGAAATTTCTTTTTTTGTTATTGTTTAAAGTACTTTTTTCAAAGTTAAGTTGTTTGGTCAAACTTTTAAAATAAGAAAAAATGCTTTTAAGTAGAAGCAAAAACAGGTTTTGCAAAGCAGAAAAATATTTTTTTTTAAGAGCAATTTTTTGAAAAGTACTTTTGAAAAAAATATTAGTATAACTCCTTTCCTGCGTGTGTTTACGCGTGTGTTTACCATAAAAATTGATTAACCCTAAGGATTCAGCGCTTCAAGTATCCCACGATCTCAACTCCTAAACCACCAACCTTCCTGTGTGAGTTTCGTAGAAACATGATTTCACAGTTTATTGAAATCAGCTTCCCACTTTTACAGCATAGACGTTCTGTTAACGATTCTGGACTATACGAGATGAGTGGTATAATTTGTAATTCATGAACAGTTCTCAAATTTCTGTGAGTGATTTATGTGCAGAGCAATTTCTTTAATTCATGATTTGTAATTCATGAACTTCATTATTCGATCCCAAAATCCTTCCTGGATTGTACATCGATAATTAAGTACAATAGAGAAAAAGCAACGAATATTTCACATCTTTTATCTTTTCACTTCTTGATTTTTCGTTCTTTGAAAAGAATAGAACTTGTTCAAAAACAATAAAAATAAACTGCTAAGAATTTGAGTTATAAAATCAAATCTTTCATTTGCACATACCACAATATATTGTATTCTGCATTAATTAATGTTAGTCCCGCCAATATTGCTGTATTTGTAAATCATAATTCTGCGAAATATAAGTTATCGTAATGAAACAGTAAATCGTATTCGAGCCCACTGAATTCACAGTATTTTCTTAAGGAATTTAATCCCCTCCTAGTACCCAAGGTTATGGATTATTTCCTCCCAGGATAGAACGAATCACACACTGGTGTAGCGGTACTTCAAACCCCAATATTTCAGCGAACACAAAGTTCGGTAGCAAATCACACTTACAGTTGCTTTGTTTGAAGTTAAAACAATGAACAAAGGAGTAGAAACTCAGAAAATCGTATGGAAATGCTAAGAGGAAGGAGTGCAATCCGCAATAGATAATCACAGGTAATTTCCTCAGGTATATAAGTCCCCACATAAATCCCCATGAAAATATTCGCAGCAATAAATCCCCAGGAAATATTTTTCATGTAAAACCATGGAAAACTATCCCCAGGTAATTCTCCAGGAAAACTATATCCCCAGGTACATCCCCATGAACTAATCCGCAACTAACTCTGCATGACAGTTACCTAGGGAATTTTCTGCCGACCCACAAACGAAAAGTAGGCTTTTCTCCGCAAGAACAATCTTGACTTTCTTTATACTTTATAATATAAGGCCCTTTAAACGATCGTAAATGGCTTGAAATGTAATGACCTATGAGAGAAGGGTTTTTAGAAAAGAAAGCATACCAATCCGGCAAACAAAGCAAAAATAACGGCACCTACATAAATACAATAGAATTGAAATGTTGTCACTAGAACGGACCACATAAATAACATCTTTCTAGCCGCCTAAAGGAAGTATTCAAAGATAAGATAACGCTATGCGCACACAAGCTAACTTCAGGTATGCAGTTAGTTCTCAAGTAATTCCTTCGGATCTTAGGTGCGACCTTAGGGAGCTTGTTTAGGCAGCTACTCTCTTATAGTTATGTGTCCTGGTTTTCGAGTTCTAGTTCAAGGCAGGGCAGGACGGGACTCACAGGGGTTGGGAAGAGCCTTCCCCCAGGGAAAACCTAATAAGACTCATTCTAATACTTGAGTTCAAGCTCCTACTTCGAAGTAAGCCTATGGGTTGTTTCGAAGCTTAGTAGCTAAAGCATACTTGCGTGTTAAAGGGGGCGAATTTGGGCTACTAAGTGGAACCAGACCATTCAACTTGCCATTTGCACTCTCCTAGGGTGCGATCATAGGAAACTCTATTAGCGAATGCAATTCCCCGCCCGATAAGACTGACCATGCCCTGCTGCTTAGCTTGGAATCAAACTAGCCTATCATGCCCTTTCTTTATTCCTATATAGACCCATATTCCTATGTTCTTCCAATATTTACTGTATTACTGGGATTCCTATTTACTGAATCATATCAAACATTTCGTCCACATTCAGTAATAAAACAAAGTGTTGAGATAGGGCGATGAGGAAATCTAAGACCATAATATAATGGAGAGTGCCTTTCAAATACCTTAAAATGCGTTTAAGACACTGATCATGAATAGTGATGGGATTGGCCATAAACTGGCAGACATGATTAACAACATAGCGGAGGTCCGGTCGAGTGAGAGTCATATATTGGAGAGCACCAACAGTACTCCGATAGGCCTGAGGATCAGAGGGAGAATTGCTCAGTGAGCTTTTCAAGATAAACATGGTATGTCAAAAGTTTTTCATATTTCAGCTATTGATGTAGCCTCTTGTCGATACTACTAGTCTTCTCTCTACCTGCTAGAAAAATCCCATCAAGATAGATTGAATCAAAAACCTATGCTTCAACTAAAGGCACAAGGGAGTAGCGAGCACAGAATAGAAGAAATGCACATGGGTCTCCTTGAAGAACGAAGTCTAGGGTAAAGAAAGAAGGGTAGAGTGGGCACACTTTTACTGTGCTTGGATTAGCATGGTTGTCCCCCTTTGCTGGTTGAGGCTCAGCCTTTGACTCAAGACCAGCAGCGAGAGGAAGACTTTTGTAGAGAAGTTTAGATAGATTGACTCCTTTTTTGAGAATTCTTTATAGAAAGAGAGAGGGAGGAGATCGAAACGATATACTTGTATCGAATGAGCCCCTATCTCAATTACAAGTAAGGAGCTATTACCTTATGCCTATGGTCTTCGTTCCTTACACGATAGATTGAGAGCCAGATTGAGATGCCCTATCGAGGGAGTCTCCAGCTCTACATCTATCTACTATAAAGAAAGGAATGGGATAGGGTTTGACTTACCCAGCTCAGTAACAAATAAGGTTCGGAGAACAACCTAATTACCAAAGAACCCCTGTTGATTCGCCAAAGATCTAAAAGCCAGGATTCTAGATAAAGAGATGCTATTAAGGATACTTTAACAGCACCTTAGGACTTATCTTGAGTTGGGCATCCCTGACTCCATTCCTGACTAGAGAAGGGAATGCAACTAGTTGTATTGGGTGGTGATGTGTGGCTATAATTCCATAGTTTCGTACATTATGCGCCTTGCATTTTACATGCTTTAATGATAAATTACACTTTATTTGTGCATAATGGAGTCTATTTTATGTGTAGGTTAATTGGAGATGAAAGTAGAACAAAATGGATACTTAAACACTGAAAGTGTTCTCGAGAACAGTGAAAACGAGAGACCTGGCGAGGCCAGCCAAAGGCCAGGCTGGACCAGGCTTTAGCTTGGTGAGGCAAGCCTTAGGCCAAGCTGGACCAGGCTGTCGCCTGGCGAGGCTAGCCTAAGGCCAGGCTGGACCATGCTTTAGCCTGGCGAGGCCAGCCGAAGGCCAGGATGGACCATGCTTTAGCCTGGCGAGGCCAGCCTAAGGCCAGGCTGAACCAGGCTTTAGCCTGGTGAGGCCAGCCAAATTCCAGGCGTTAGGCTGGCGACGCCAGGCCTGAGGGCAAGTCTAATCTGACTTTTGAAGACTTAATTTGTTC
>AWOL01S0118586.1:0-24441 GCA_000715115.1 Nicotiana otophora
TACAGGAGTCAGAGGGTCTCCCCTAAGTACTACAACGAAAGATTAGCTGAGGAGATAAGAAAGGAGGTTTCAACCTAAGCATAGTGACATAAAGAAGAAATGATCTTGGAACAACAGTCTCACTACAATATTGTATGCACTCCATAAGAAAGTGGCACCTATCGTGGCTTAAGAATGGGAAGTAAAAAAATCGAAAGTAACATTCCAGATCATATGAGTGCACGAAATTCCAATATATATGGGCACTAAGATAAGCCAAGTATTCATGTAACAAGTGGCAGAACAACTAGGAAAAGTAATTGTTTACGTGTAGACATAACTGAGAAGGCACGAAAGGAATTATTCGATCTATGACCCATAGTTAGTTACGTTATGATCGCACTTAAGATTTCAGAGTATTATTCATGCAGCATATATGTTGACATTCTTACAGTTATAGGAGACTCTGGTATAAGTTAAAAGAAAGAATTGAGTCTATGTCACAGACAAAGGCTTGAATTGTTAGAAGATTATATCATGGATGTTCCATGGTGTCCATGAAAGGCTAAAGTAATAACTAATACCCTGAGCCGAAGATCGAAAGATAGCTTAAGCCTACTTAAAGTCTAAGAGAGAAGAGGAAACTAACGAGTTAAATCAGCTAAGTAAATCAGGAGTCTGATTATTAGATCCAGATAATTGTAGAAATCGTGATTCAGAACATTGCAGAATCACTCTTAATAACAGAGGTACAAGAGATATAGTACAACGGCCATATTTTATAATGGATCTACGATAAATCCAGTTAAAAGAGTACCAGCCTCATCAGAAGTCAGTATGAAGCTCCCGCCGGAATGTGTATGCACCAGAGATGCAAGTATTATAGTAGAGCTTCAAGTTGTGGATGTGAATCCTACCTACGTGGAAGGGAGGTTATGAAAGAGACAGAGATACGATGCGAGATTTAATGGTAAGTAAGGTAAAAGTGAAGAAGGTACAAAACACTCAAGTGCAAAAGGTTGTGAATAGTCCATACTTCATGTAGAGTGCTAGAAGTGATGTGATTCAGTATCCAGAAATGATATTGGTGTAGTCAGTAGCATATCTTCCACCCTATGGTTTCCATATATAGAGAGGTCTAGTTATAAGAGTAAAGAAGAGTTAGAGACGATGTGAATCAGGCAAATAACTCCAGTTGTTCCCCGATGAGACGTGAGCCCTAGTGATAATATATTACATAGGAGGTTTCAAGTTATCAGTGGTAGATTATAGATCAACATTAAGGAAAATCAACAATATATGGATAAAATTTCCAAAGTATGAGATGAGATTAGGCTATCATTCTTAAGATAAACAGTAATGAGGAAGCATTAAGGGACTTAGATTTATACATATAAGATAAGCAGCGAGAGAGTAACCCGGAGTTGGATAGCAGACCTTGGTAATAATAAATTGAAGTAAGTCTTATGGTATAGTATAAGTTATCTAGATATATTAAAGCCATAAGCATAGCTAACCAAAGCTATAAAATAAGATATAGCAATAGTCGTAAGTTTGACAAGTACCGAGCGAAGAACTTCAGTACACCTATGGATGCCTAGAGGGACAGCTTGTCATAGTTCTGTATATGTTGACAAAGTAAGGCCTAGAGATTGGCTAAAAGCTGGAGGGCAAAGGAGAGAAGAGTCACATAGGCGCACATATAAAGACAGAGTCGTACAGGCTGTATAACATACGGTAGCAACATTTATGAGATTGGAAGAATTCCGACAATAAGTCGTGGTGTGAGAGAGAGGCCTAAAGGGGGGGAATGCCCTGGCATTTGGATTTATTCACAGAACAGTTGCCTAGATGGAAAGAACAACAGTAAAGTATTTGAAAGAGCTATAGGTTATGAGAATGATAAGCGCATCAGTCAACATTCGAGGACGAATGTTCCAAAGGGGGGAATGATGTTACACACCCATATTTTCGTACGTGAGAGTATGTCGTAAGCCAATTGATGTAAGTTCATAAATGAGATCTTCTTTGAAAGTACATAAAGTAAGTTAATCATGTTAACTTGGAGGTTACAAATATTTAATATCATGAACTGCAAGTACCAAAAGGGTTGGAAGGCTTAGAAGCGAAACGAATTGAAGAAAATAATTTCTCGTCGAAAGTTGACAAGTTGGGAATGTTAAAACATATAATTTTGGGGTGAGACTAGGGTGTTCAAAATGATAAGGAGGTTATGTTATGAATTATTTTATCCTTATGATAGTCGTGTGTTATGTTTTGAAGTCAAGCGAGTTGTGGAACAAAAGTTGGCAAAGATTATCACAAGTTACATTCATAAATATGCTGAAAATTAGGTCAAATGTAACTGAGCATTTATCCCAATGTACTTAGAATTACGGGATGATATACATCAAAATTTAATATCTATGAGTCTAGTTTCTAACGCAATAAACCATTTATCAATACGGTATTGGATTAGAATGATATTTGTATTTTTGTGAGACTGCGCAGACTGGTAGGTGACAAGTAGGTGCATCACCTACTTGCCAAAAGGAGAGGACTCAATTAAAAGCTCCTAAAGTCGGCCAAGAGGTGACTTTTAATGGCTTATTAACTCATTTATTTCACTCATATTTCAGACCAAGAAAAACAGATTGAACCCCTGCAACTCCTCCCCAAAAATCCCACACAAACCCTAGGTTATTTCGGGTGTTACGATGTGATTCTAGTGCCGAAAACCCCGGACAGCTTGCTAGTTTGTATTTCTCCATCTTGTAGCTGCATTGGGGGACTGATTTTGGATGAATAAGGGCTATCTTTCGTGGGTTATACTCAGTCCAAGGTAAGTTTATGCTTCTCCTTCCATTATCTATGCTTGTACGAGTTGTAACTAGATCGTAAAGACTAGACCTAGCGAGTTTCGAGCGTGTGGTATGCTGCTTGTTGTTGCATCACTGTTGGCTGGTTGTAAACTTATTTTTAAGTTGCATTCATGGATTTTTTATAGTATAAGAGCTTAATTATGTACTTTGGTTGTGTTGCTCAATTTGAAAGAAAAACCAAGTCGAAACGTGTTTTAGCAAACTGAATATTCACTTTATAGTTGCTGAATTTGTGGGACTGTTTCTTGGTGCTGTTGGGTTGTCTCTATTGCTACTATTTTTATGGAGTTTGGGAGTGTAAATAGTGTTGAGAAACACCACATAATGGCAGGGTGGTTGGCTGGTCGTTCGTCGTTACGTTTTCGGGTTGTTTGAGACTATTAGGGTTATTGTTTTGTGTATGAACTGGTTGGGGTGTGTGGGCTGTTTTGTGGTATTTTGTGATGGATATAAGGTTAGAAAATGATGTATACATGTTGTTATTATTGTGTTATTGTTGTTGTTGGTGTTATGTCAAATTAGGATGAAGTAAAGATATAGGGGAGCTGCTGCCCGTTTTATTATAAAATAAGCTTGTCATTCGTTGTGTGATAGTTGTACCTTCCATAACTTGATGATAGTATTGTTATCGTTGTTGTTGATTAAAATGCAACGAGACGAGTTTAACATGGTTATTGGACAGATTGTGATAAGGTATGTTAAGGCTAAACCCTTCCTTCATTTTGGCATGATCTCATAACTACATGTGTTTGATAACGAGACATAAAGAAAAGTTTATATTCTTGAACTTGTGTACATTATCATAGTCTCATAGGTTACAGTATCCTTCCTTATAGAGACTTTATATTCAGTTAAGTATTGTCTTCTTCCAATCAAGAGAGCAGAGGGTCTATATATATATATATAGAGAGAGAGAGAGAGAGTATTACAGACTTACAGTATTATCACCTCCATCGAGCTATAATCGGTGGGCAGGCTCCTATTGGACAACCTCTAATCAGATGGTAAGTTATATACCGAGCCTACTGTGGCCGATAGCATGTGAGCGACCTAGTATGGCTGAGCGCCTTTGAGCGAGCCTACTACGGTAGAGAAGTTATATGTACCGAGCCTTATATGGTCGGGCAGCTATTTTACTTACTATATTGAGAGAGTTGAGTCAGTATCAACACGTAAGAATATCTTCAGATCATCGTTGAATCCTAGTTACTTTCAGTTATTATATTATCAGTTCAGTTTAAGCTTTAAGTTATTCTATTGCCTTACGTACTCGGTACATTATTTCGTACTGATGTCCCTTTTGCTGGGGACGCTGCATTTCATGCCTGCAGGTCCTGATAGATAGCTGGATAGACCTTCCCTATATACAGAGTCAAACATCATCTCGGTTGGTGAGCTTCACTTCCTCGGAGTTACCAGTTCTAGACCTTGGAGTCCATTTTATATATACATGTTTGATGGGTAGGTAGAGGCTATGTCCCGACCATGATACAATTTTTTTTATCTCTAGAGGCTTGTAGAAAAGTCCTATATAGTTTGTATGTCAGTAGATGTTCATGGCGGCCTCGTCAGCCTGCACAGTTATATATATATATATATATATATATTTATATATGAGCTTTTGGGTATGTTTACCCCTCAGATGAGAGAGATGATATTTTTCGATGATTTAGAATATGGCCTCATCCGCCTAAGTTGAGGGTCCATAGTTTACAATTACAGAGTGGTACGCTCGGGCCGAGTATGGCACCGGGTGCCAGTCACGTCTCTTCAAGCTTGGGGCGTGAGACCTATATTCCAAGTATGTATGTCAAATGAATGATTTCACCGTGATATTCCCAGGTACTCTCACCCTCAACATACTCAAGTTGTCAGTCTCATTTTCCCACTTCATCACACACACACAATCACTCATTGCTATACGGGTGCTTGGCTCATAAGCCCCTCACCAAAGCACATGTATATATATATCATTGTGCCTGCGCTTACTGCTGGTATGTCAGACTTTAAAGGGGCAGATCCTGTCCAAGCACTAATCAAAGCCTATTAGGCCTGCTGCGGAGTGCAGCCCGATCCACAACAATAAATAAACCAATAAGGCCTACTGTGGTGTGCAGCCCGATCCACAATAACAACAATAGTCACAAAGCCAATATGGTCTACTGTGGCGTGCAGCCCGTGTAAGGCCCCGTAAAAGTTCGCCAAGGATTTAAACTTTTATGGTGCCAAGGTAAGCTAATGTGTCACAGTACTAATTTTTGGATTGTGCAATGCATCATGGAGTTGGTAGAAGAATTTACAACAAACGGCGATTCTGTCCACTATGCTATCGCGGATCTATTTCGCTGACCACGAAATCACCACGGAATGAATCTGAAGCTACTCAAATTTGAAGACCATTTTGTCGCCATTATGCTGGCCGCATATCCAGCCTGCTACCGCAAATTTTCATCACAAAATTGACCAGACCTAACCCAGAATTTGAAGAGCATTTTATGGCCATTCTGCTTGCCGCATCCATTTTGCTACCGTGAAATTGCATCGCAGAATTGACCAGACCTAACCCAAAATTTGAAGACCATTTTGTGGTCATTCTATTGGCCGCATATCCATTCGGCTACCACGAAACTACATCGNTGATATTTTTCGATGATTTAGAATATGGCCTCATCCGCCTAAGTTGAGGGTTACCCCTCCAGAGTTCACAATTACAGAGTGGTACGCTCGGGCTGAGTATGGCACCGGGTGCCAGTCATGTCTCTTCAAGCTTGGGGCGTGAGACCTATATTCCAAGTATGTATGTCAAATGAATGATTTCACCTTGATATTCCCAGGTACTCTCACCCTCAACATACTCAAGTTGTCAGTCTCATTTTCCCGCTTCATCACACACACACAATCACTCATTGCTATACGGGTGCTTGGCTCATAAGCCCCTCACCAAAGCACATATATATATATATCATTGTGCCTGCGCTTACTGCTGGTATGTCAGACTTTAAAGGGGCAGATCCTGTCCAAGCACTAATCAAAGCCTATTAGGCCTGCTGCGGAGTGCAGCCCGATCCACAACAATAAATAAACCAATAAGGCCTACTGTGGTGTGCAGCCCGATCCACAATAACAACAATAGTCACAAAGCCAATATGGTCTACTGTGGCGTGCAGCCCGTGTAAGGCCCCGTAAAAGTTCGCCAAGGATTTAAACTTTTATGGTGCCAAGGTAAGCTAATGTGTCACAGTACTAATTTTTGGATTGTGCAATGCATCATGGAGTTGGTAGAAGAATTTACAACAAACGGCGATTCTGTCCACTATGCTATCGCGGATCTATTTCGCTGACCACGAAATCACCACGGAATGAATCTGAAGCTACTCAAATTTGAAGACCATTTTGTCGCCATTATGCTGGCCGCATATCCAGCCTGCTACCGCAAATTTTCATCACAAAATTGACCAGACCTAACCCAGAATTTGAAGAGCATTTTATGGCCATTCTGCTTGCCGCATCCATTTTGCTACCGTGAAATTGCATCGCAGAATTGACCAGACCTAACCCAAAATTTGAAGACCATTTTGTGGTCATTCTATTGGCCGCATATCCATTCGGCTACCACGAAACTACATCGCGGAATCGACATACCATTTTGTAGCCATTCTGCTGGCCACAAATCTGTTCTTGTACCATGGAATTGCACCACATAATTGACATCGGGGGAGTTATTTTTGGAAATATTCTAATCTGACTCTATTTTAATATAAGGCCTTAGGGATTGGTTATTTTATAAGTTATAACTTGATGTTTTAGAGTGAGGATATCAATTTAGATAGAGAGGGAGAAGCTCTATCAATTCTACTCATCCATTCTTGCCCCAATCTTAAAGAATCAAGGAAGCCACTCACTAGGCCATCAACTATCCGGATAAGTCCTTCTCCTAAGCTTTCATGCAAGTTGTTATGGGTATAAGTAAGTTGTGGAGTTGGATATAGGCCATGCATATGCCAATAGGAGGTAGTATATGGGGCCGTTGAACTATTTAGGGAAGATCCTTGTTGAAATTGGTTGAGGGAGGAAGGGATTACCATTCTAGAGCCTTACATTCGATTTTGCATAGTAGGTGTTTGACGAAATTCCCAAGAGACTTATATCATGAGAATCCTTATAATTATTATTCGATTTTCACTATCTTCCTATATATTGAAATTGCTAGAAGTATTGGGACGTGTAGTAATCTAAGAAAAGCTCAAGTAAGGTGTGTTGGCTAAACTCCCTTTCTAGAATCGGAATCCATGAGTTCCTCGTAAGTTCCAAATGTGGTTTGTTCAAACTCATGTCCCTACTGTTTCGAATTGCTTCTAATAATTGTTTTTCCTAATGCTTATGTACGAAAATGTTCAAATATGTTTGCTGTAACTAATGCATATGATTTGAACCCATGTTTCAGTTGTAAATCACTATGCTCTCCTTTGTAAGTATTTCCAAGGTGTTTTGAATTCTTACTTACTCATGAGTTGAAACTGTATATTGCCGTTTGGGAAAAGTATCTCAAGAATAAATGGTATATTGATCGTTTATGATTTTAACTCGTGCTTCAATTGCCAGTCATTATGCTCAAGTCTTTGAAAGAAATCCATCGTGTTTAAAGCCTTCATTACTAATGAACTTAAAGTCATGATTTCCAGAATATTCTATATGTTGATGTTTATGATAATGATCCTTGAAAGTAAAGAACCAAAAGTGTGAAATATGAAATACGGCCACCGTGCCATGAATGAAGAACTCTATGTATGGCCAAGAGAGCCAATGAAATAATGATGTTGTGGGTGGTTAAAAGTGCTAATGAAGCCATATATGGTATGAAAGTCTATGAGATGAATACATTTATATTTCTATTTCCTTTGTATACAAAAAAAAATGCTTTTGGGGGTATCATTAGCGAGCCTAAGAAGGGTGGGTTGTAACGGCCCACACCCAAAACTACACGTGCCGGTGTAGGAGTTGATTGAAGTTATTCCCCTTAATTAAGATAAAATTTAGATGTTGAGAATATTTCCCTTAATTGGGATGAGATTGTTGCCTTGGATTGGATGTCGACTCACACAGCATATGTGGGGAGACGACCTAGCTGATCGGGTGGTGATCGGACGCCATGTCGCGCTCATGGTGGTTCCTCCTTCTTATCATTGTATTTTATTCGTATCACCATGACGATCCATATTCATTCGTGGAAGATGGCTCAGCCGATCGAGCCGTGATAGGACTCCATGCCCCGTGCATGGTGTGATGATCGGAGGCTAATGATCTCCAATCAAAAATGTTAATTTTTATTTGAAAATTTGTTATGTTTTAACTTGGCATTTGGATATATTGGTTTTTCCTTGTTGCTTTCATGATTTTCCTCTTCTTATATTGGCATTCTATTTCATGAGAGGGCATTTAGCTTTACATACTACAGTCAGACCTCTCTATAACAGCATCCCTATATAACAACACTTCTCTATAAAAGCCAAGCTTTTTCGGAACCAATTTTTATGTGATGTTATAATATATGTTCTCTATAACAGTACTTCACTATAACATCCAAAAATATTCGGAACAAACGAGACTGTTATAAATAGGTTTGACTGTAGTACTATTCCATATATACTAACGTCCCTTTTGCCAGGGACGCTGCTTCTTCAATGGATGCAGGTGGCTCCACAGTAGGTGACTCAGGTTCTTGATAGACGTACCTCTTCTCAGTTGATTCAGTGAGCCCTATTATACTTCGGGGCCTTATGACATTTGATTTTGCACATTGTGTTTTGAGGTATAGCCGGGACCTTGTTGCCGGCACTTTCATATTGTACTCTTATTCACGTAGAGGCTCCATAGACATACTGTGGGTTGTGTTTTGAGTAGGGGTAAAACTAACTAAAGGCGTTGTTGAAATTGTTGGATGTTTTCTCTTTTAACCATGAATTTGAAATATTTTTGTAACTGTAAATGAAGCTTTTGTAAGAATGAAAGTTGTTGTTGTGCATACTATCCTCTTTATTAGTTTAACTTTTTATATTTATCCTCAAATTATTCATGGGTGAGGTGGAATGGTAGGCACTAAGTAGGCTTGCTTGACCTGGGCGACTCAGTCGAGCACCGGTCTTGCTCCCCAAGGTCATGGCATGACAGCCCGATCCACAATAACACTCACAACATAGAGCCCACCTCAGTCATCAGTCTCTCAAGTCTCAAGGGCTCACAATCTCGTACCACTCAGCCTAAACAATGATAACATATTATGTAACAGTGAATGATAAATAGAGATTGAGATATGATATGCAAATGATGAGCCATGACTAAGTATATAATTGCAGTTAAAGTAGATAACTCAAAACAACAAAAATAGCCGCATTAGGCCTCAACCGAATAAGCACATAGCCTAAACATGATTTCTAGCATAAATCATAGCTCAATTACGCTAACAAATGGGGATTTCACAGATAAAACAATAATGGATAGCAACTCAGTACAGAAATCAACCTCGTTCATGTTTACCACGATGCACACCCACGCGCCCATCACCTAGCATGCGTGTCACCCCAGCACAACACCAATAACACATTTCACAGGGATAAATGCCCTAAATTCTAAGTTTAGAAGTGTTACTTACCTCGAACAAGCAAAATCCAATACCGAGCAAGCCAAACAATACTCTAGAAATGCCATACCGTACATAAGAATCTCCGAACGGCTCGAAACTATCCAAAAGCAATTCAAATACATCAAATAATGCCTAAGGAAACAATCTAAAATGATAAAGGTCGAATCTTTACACATTTACTCAAAGTCAACCAAAGAGCCAAACTCAGGCCTGCACCTCAGAACCCGACAAAACTCACAAAATCCGATAATCCATTCAATTATGAGTCCAACCATATTAATTTCTCTCAAATTCGATTCTGAATCGATGTTCAAAACTCAAAAATTCACTTTAGGAAGGTTTAGACAAAAATCCCCAATTTCACTTTTGAAATCATCAATCAAATGCCAAAAACGAAGATGGAATGGCGGAATAAAATCAATACTGAGTAGAAAACACTTACCCCAATCTATGTGGTGACAATCGCCCAAATCCGAGCTCCATAGCTCAAAATATGGAAAAATGTCAGAAACCTTCGAAATAGAGTGCTTATAATCATTGAACAGCAATACACATCGCAATCGCGGAAAATCCTTCGCGATCGCGAAGAACAAGTGCAACTGCCACCAAAATTGTTCTAAGCATTCGCAATACGGCCCACGCAAATGCGATGACCACATACATCTACACTACGCGATCGTGCAGCTTACGCGAATGCAATGAAGAAGTCCCCAGCTCCTAGCTCTCATCTCAACTTTATGCGAACATGATGCCTCATATGCGAATGCGAATAGTAACCAACACAAACCTAAAAGAACGCATTCCTGATGACGCGAATGCGAAAAATAAAATTACTCAGCTCCAGAACTCTTCAACGCGATCGCGAGCCTGGCTCCATTATCGCGGTGCTCTGCAGACACACCAGCAATCAGCAGTACAACAACCATCCGAAATGATCCGAACCATGTCGGAAACTCACCTGAGCCCCTCGGGACCCCTTCCGAACATACCAACAAGTCCCATAATATAACATGGACATACTCGAGACCTCAAATCACGCATAACAACATCAAAACCACGAATCGCACCTCAAATCGAATTTAATGAACTTTTGAATTTTCAACATCCAAAACTCGTACCGAACCATATCAAATCAACTCGGAATGATCTCAAATTTTGCACATAAGTCCCAAATGATATAAGGAAACTATTCCAATTCCTGGAACCACAATCTGAACCCGATATCATCAAGGTCAACTCCTGGTCAAACTTATGAACATTCCAAACCTTTAAATTGCCAACTTTCGCCAAATAGTGTTGGACCCTTCTAGAAATATCCAAATGCAAATCCAGACATACGCCCAAGTCCAAAATTACCATTCGGACCTAACAGATCCATCAAAACTCCGATCAGGGGTCAAATACACAAAAGTCAAACTTGGTCAACTTTTCCAACTTAAAGCTTCCTAGTTGAGAATCATTCTTTCAAATCAATCCCGAATCACCTGAAAACCAAAACTGACGATTCACACAAGTCATAATACATCATATGAAGCTACACAGGACTTCAAACAGCTGGACGGAATGTAAATGCTCAAAACGACCGGTTGGGTTGTTACATTCTCCATCACTTAAACATACGTTCGTCCTCGAACGTGACAAGAGTCGTTCTAAAACCATCAATTCAGTTTGTCACCTTACCATGCGCATACCCGGGGGTGATCCCATGTAACCCCAATCCATATAAGTCCATCAAATCAACATAACCGAAGATTCTTCCATCAACCTTAGCCCATAAACCTTGGAACCCAATTTCCAATATCTGGAATTCCTTACAAGAACTGAATCTCGCATCTACACAATGTATAAGTCTGAACAAGTTGTATAAAGCCATAACCATAACCCAAGATGTAATCACATGATATACCAAATAACTCACATATTCGTAGCAATAATTTCCGATCACAGTAACTGCTCAAAAATAAAACCGGTACCGAAAATGAACCTCATATCAAATAAAACTTCGTTCAAAACCTTCGTACACTATCGATGATGAAAGAAACATGCAGAAACTCATAACCACTCCTCAGATCAACAAGTCATAGAGCTCCCTCTCATCCGATAAGAACCAAAGCCAAATTCTAAGTCGACTTCTGAATTATTCTTCCAAACATACCATAATCAAATTTGATAGTACCCATTCTAGGTCCAATGACCTCATCTCATCAAACACAACTATTCTATTGACATGTCACACCAATACAACCTAAAGCCACAAACCGTGCAATCCGTGCACCAATAAGCAACAATTCAAATATACTTAGACATGGAAAATGACTCAAATGAGAGAACTGCCCCGCAAGCTCAACAAGTACCACCACAAATGCAATGCTATTAAACTATCACACATAGTGGAACCAAGACACATAAATCTGTCACAAAGGATTATATACCAAAATAATCACGTTGCAATGCGTGACCCTATCCAAACACCGGCCCATATGAAATACAACAAGCTACAATGTTCAAAATCAACAACCACACGCAATTCGGCATCAAGTACATGAAGTGAATGACCATAAACATAGAGAGGCGAATAAAAAAATTATACCTCAGCCCGGAAAGACCATAACCAAGGCGCAATAAATCATTCAATACCCCAATAACCATCTCGCTCGAATTCTGCTACAAGGCCGAAACAGAACTGCATCATGTGTGCATATAACCAATAAAAGCGTAACATATAGAATATATCAGAATACGAACAAGCTCAACTCTAACAGAATGACACACCCCTCAACACTAACAATTCTGAGTAAACAAATCCGACCCAGTGTAGAATATACATCCTCATTAGGCCTACCAATAGGTACCTAAATCAACTCCGGTCATCCCCAAATGGATAAATAGCCCTCCAAAAGTATAGAATAATCTAACCATAACACATAGCACCATCTGGCTAACTTGGCCACATATTCACAGTCTGCAACCCTGAAACAATCTGCTTCTGAGAACTCCCAGTCTCCAAATCTATAGAACACATGAATCACCATAGCTGATCCCAACTTCACCACTCGAATTACTAACACATCTCTCATACACAATCATCCCACAAGAAATACTTCTATAATTCCCCTGCACCACATGGTAAAATATGAATATCAACTGTCGATCAACCAGGTGAGTACCGCAATACCAATGAAGCATCCGAAGTCAGAACACAATGTGCTTTCTGAGATGCGCACCCTTCTCAGGAAATACCAAGTAGTAATAAAATTCATCTAAACATCTGAAACCGTCCATGCTATCCAAAATTCATAACCTTCCCACCAAAACTGAACTGCCATCTTATACATGCAAATCTCAATCCCATAGGATGCACCGCATCTATCATGCCATCATGTGAAAAGCACAAGAATCTCATTATCAACTCTGAGTCACTAGCAGAATACATACCCGACCAGCTAGAAACCTTCCACTTGATCCAATCCAGGAGAAAATTACAACACGTAACATACCCCTCATACCTGTAGATTTTTATCCATTTCAAGTTGTGGCAGAAATCATCGAGAACACTTCGAAACCCATTTGCACATAACCAAGCCATTAGAACTAAATCCCTCTAACTCAGCCAAGCCACGCAGGTTTCCAAACCCAAGAGTATTTCCACAAAACACCTATAGAGACCCGCCACATCATAAGTACCCAAAGAACCGATCATATCCATTACTGTGTCAATCCAACCTACTACTAAGTTGTCTTATTTCTTCGAGTTCCTTCCGAATTACCCTCAAGTTGACAGTTCTCCTTGCCATAATATCACGATCCTTACCCAAAGCTCACCACAAGAGATCCTAGCATAAAACCACACAGCCCTAAGGCCTATCAGCCGATGTATTCCCTTTTAAGCACCCCAAAAGTACCACAACCGAGACACACACTCTAAAGAGACCTTCTGTGACTTTAAAGTTGTTCCTTTTACCTTTCTGATATTGAAATATAGAATCCATAGTGATACAGAAATATCGCAAGTCCCAACACCATGCAAATCAAATCTCAGATCTTAGCCATATACAAATCCGGGAAAATCCTCCAAATGCCACATATGAATCTTGAACTCTTTAGAACCTTCTTGAGAGTTATCCTCTCTGCTCAAATCTCAATTGCACTGCCCAAACGAGTCGAACGACCTGTGTCCCATTAGCACAATAACACCCAAAGAAGTAAGCCATACCCCTAAGCAACCGAGTGAATCCCTTTTATTAGTACATTACATCCATCTCGAACAACAACCCTAAACCATTCCCAAGACTTCCATATATCCATAAGGTGTAATACATCATGCATCTAGAAATTTCCTTGCTTGGGTAATCCTCAAAACCAAACTCTGCAAGTCATAACCGATCCACAAGTATGCCTTAGACCGAAACCAATACAACACATAATCATGCAATCAAATTATCGATGGAAGACTCCCCCACATGGCTCAAAGCCATTGAACAAAACATCTGATAACTCACAATACCCATACTCTATTACTGCCATAATCCTGCAGTGAGATTCAACTAAATTCTCCACAAGCTCATGCAACACAAACCATAAAATACCTCAAATCATCTGCTAAGCTTGCATTCATCCTCGTGATAGTCAAGTCAACTCAATCGATCCAAACTCAAATCACAACACATATAACCCACTAGTAGAAAGAAACTCTCCACACGACATCATAAGGATCACACATTCGTAGATTACCCTACAGGTGATACCCCACATGCTTAGCCTCAAATTGACATCTCTCTATATCCTTTCACAGCCACAACTACTATGCAATCATTTAATCTTCCTGAGTCTGAACTCATCAACAAGATATTAGAGTCTGCTTCGTTCCACAAATAAATAACATAAAAGATCCCTCAACACGATCATAACTCGAGACTGTACAACACATCAAGACAGAAATCAAGCATCAAATAGTCCTTTTCACATCCTAAGCAACCTTTCTCGTAACATCAAAACCATCTAAACACATCCCGCAATCACATGATACACATCATATAGCTATCCAACCACTCACCGAGCCACCAGTACCACTCATAGGGACACCACCGAACATAGAAGTCCAAAAGCACATACTTACACAACTGAAGTCACTGTGCTAAGCTGCGGTCAAAACCCGACCTCATGTCTTCCAGAATGTCCTATCACCAAAACACAGAAAACACATCTCGCACCTCATCCATGGAATCGCAAGCCGTCGATGGANCAGTTCTCCTTGCCATAATATCACGATCCTTACCCAAAGCTCACCACAAGAGATCCTAGCATAAAACCACACAGCCCTAAGGCCTATCAGCCGATGTATTCCCTTTTAAGCACCCCAAAAGTACCACAACCGAGACACACACTCTAAAGAGACCTTCTGTGACTTTAAAGTTGTTCCTTTTACCTTTCTGATATTGAAATATAGAATCCATAGTGATACAGAAATATCGCAAGTCCCAACACCATGCAAATCAAATCTCAGATCTTAGCCATATACAAATCCGGGAAAATCCTCCAAATGCCACATATGAATCTTGAACTCTTTAGAACCTTCTTGAGAGTTATCCTCTCTGCTCAAATCTCAATTGCACTGCCCAAACGAGTCGAACGACCTGTGTCCCATTAGCACAATAACACCCAAAGAAGTAAGCCATACCCCTAAGCAACCGAGTGAATCCCTTTTATTAGTACATTACATCCATCTCGAACAACAACCCTAAACCATTCCCAAGACTTCCATATATCCATAAGGTGTAATACATCATGCATCTAGAAATTTCCTTGCTTGGGTAATCCTCAAAACCAAACTCTGCAAGTCATAACCGATCCACAAGTATGCCTTAGACCGAAACCAATACAACACATAATCATGCAATCAAATTATCGATGGAAGACTCCCCCACATGGCTCAAAGCCATTGAACAAAACATCTGATAACTCACAATACCCATACTCTATTACTGCCATAATCCTGCAGTGAGATTCAACTAAATTCTCCACAAGCTCATGCAACACAAACCATAAAATACCTCAAATCATCTGCTAAGCTTGCATTCATCCTCGTGATAGTCAAGTCAACTCAATCGATCCAAACTCAAATCACAACACATATAACCCACTAGTAGAAAGAAACTCTCCACACGACATCATAAGGATCACACATTCGTAGATTACCCTACAGGTGATACCCCACATGCTTAGCCTCAAATTGACATCTCTCTATATCCTTTCACAGCCACAACTACTATGCAATCATTTAATCTTCCTGAGTCTGAACTCATCAACAAGATATTAGAGTCTGCTTCGTTCCACAAATAAATAACATAAAAGATCCCTCAACACGATCATAACTCGAGACTGTACAACACATCAAGACAGAAATCAAGCATCAAATAGTCCTTTTCACATCCTAAGCAACCTTTCTCGTAACATCAAAACCATCTAAACACATCCCGCAATCACATGATACACATCATATAGCTATCCAACCACTCACCGAGCCACCAGTACCACTCATAGGGACACCACCGAACATAGAAGTCCAAAAGCACATACTTACACAACTGAAGTCACTGTGCTAAGCTGCGGTCAAAACCCGACCTCATGTCTTCCAGAATGTCCTATCACCAAAACACAGAAAACACATCTCGCACCTCATCCATGGAATCGCAAGCCGTCGATGGATAGCTAATACCGAACGCTTGCATACTCATACGAGTAAGTGGAAGGAATTCAGAGAGATGCTTCAAGCTGAATTAATGTCGCACGATAAGGAAAGAAAGATGGAAATTTTATCCTAAATGCCCTATAGCCTCTCGAAGATAGTTATGGACGTCATCATACCGATCCGCAAGACTCTACTAGACACTTGCTCATGACTCGTAGAACCTATGAACCTAGAGCTCTGATACCAACTTGTCACGACTCAAAATCTAACTAGTCGTGATGGCACCTAACCCAACCCGCTAGGTAAGCCAATTAACAATAATCCAATTCAAATGACATTTACTTAGAAAATAAATGATAAAATAACTGAACTTTTATACAACGATCCAAGGACTGGTAGTAAAAATCTTGAGTTTCTAAGACTTAGAGTTTACAAAGCTAGTATGAAATAAATACATCATCTGTTTGAAATATACATAAATAGATTTATAAATCTAAAGCTACCAAGAACAAGAGGTAGTTATAACCGGAATGCAGGTACATCTTCAATGCCAGCTCCCGCCATACACAGCAACAACAATTCCAAAATTTTCATGCAAGGTGCAGAAGTGTAGTATGAGTACAACCGACCCCCTGTACTCAATAAGTAACATACCTAACCTTAGGTTGAAAGCAGTTATGTGCTCGAAAAATGGTCAGAGTCCAACACCAATAGCCAAAAATAACTCGTAACAATATAATGAAAGTAGTACAAGTAATAACTCAAAAGATATTATGCTCAGCTCGTTCGTAGTTACGAAAAAAATAGACATGCTTTTCAGGTATAACAGTCAAAGAAAATCTTTCATCGGAATCACCAAAAATATAAGTATATCTGAAAAAAATGATTTTTCCCAAACTTTCAACAACATATAAGATATTTCATTATCCGGAAGCATGAGGAAAGTATATCTCTATGCGTACATGTCAATATGCATGTCAAGTCATCAATTACCATATACCGTCTAGAATGAGGCATATACATCTCAATGCCTACATGTCAAATGTACATGTCAAATCATGAATGCCACAATACCGTATAGCATGAGAAAAAAATACATCTCTATGCCTACATGCCAAGTATGCATGTCAAATGAATACTTTGACGGTGATATTCCCAGGTACTCTAACCCTCAACATACTCAAACAGTCTGTCTCATTTGCCCACTTCATATCACACACACAAAAAAAAAATCACTCAGCACTGTACGGGTGCCTAGCTCATAAGCCCCTCACCAAAGCACGCGTATATATATATATCATTCTGCCTATGCTCATTGCTCGTATGTAAGACTCCGGAGGGGCAGATCATGCCCAAGTGCTAATCAAATCCTATAAGGCCTGCTGCGGCATGCAGCCTGATCCACAATAATAAATAAGTCAATAAGGCATGTTGTGGCGTGCATCACGATCAATAATAACAATAACAGTCACAAAGGCAATATGGTCTGTTACGGCGTGCAACCCGATCTACAATAACACTTACAACACGGCTCTCAGGCCCACCTCAGTCATCAATCTCTTAAGTCTCAAGGGCTCACAATCTCGTATCACTTAGCCGAAACAATGATAACATGTGATGTAACAGTGAATGATAAATAGAGACTGAGATATGATATGAAAATGATGAACCATGACTAAGTATATAATTGCAGTTAAAGTAGATAAGACAAAACAACAAAAATAACCTCATTAGGTCTCAACGAATAAGCACATAGCCTAAACATGATTTCTAGCATGAATCACTGCTCAATTAGTCTAACAAATGAGAATTTCATAGATAAAACAAGACTGGATAGCAATTCAGTACAAAAATCAACCCGGTTCATGTTTACCATAGTGCACGCCCACGCGCTCGTCACCTAGCATGTGTCTCACCCTAACACAATACCAACAACACGTTTTACAGGGATAAATACCCTCAATTCCAAGTTTATAAGTGTTACTTTCCTCGAACAAGCCAAATTCAATACCCAGCAAGCCAAACAATACTCTAGAAATGCCATCCCGCTCGTAACAACCTCCGAACGGATTGAAACTAGCCAAAAGTAACTCAACTATATCAAATAATACCTAAGGAAACAATCTCAAATGATAAAGATCTAATCTTTACACATTTACTCAAAGTCAACCAAAAAGTCAAACCCAAGCCCGCGCCTCGGAACCCGACAAAACTCAAACAATCCGACAACCTATTCAATTACGAGTTCAACCATACTAGTTTCACTCAAATCCGACTCCAAATCGATGTTCAAAACTAAAAAATTCACTTAAGGAAAATTTAGACAAAACCCCTATTTTCTCTTTTGAAATCATCAATCAAATTCCAAAAATGAAGATGGAATCACGAAATAAAATCAATACTGAGTAACATACACCCCAATCCATGTGGTGAAAATCGCCTCCACAATCGCCCAAATCCGAGCTCCATAGCTCAAAATATGGAAAAATGTCGGAAACTTTCGAAATAGAGTACTTATAATCACTGAACATTAGTACACATCGCAATTGCGAGAAGTCCTTCGCAATCGCGAAGAACAAATGCAACTACCACCAAAATTGCTCTACGGGTTCACGATACTACCCACGCTAATGCGATGACCACATACATCTACACTACGGGATTGCGATGCAGCTTACGCGAACACGATAAAGAAGTCCCCAGCTCCCAGCTCTCAGCTCAGCTCTATGCGAATGTGATGCCTCATATGCAAAAGTGAACAGTAACTAACACAAACCTACGCGAACGCGTTCTTGATGACACGAACACGACGAAGAAAATTACTCAGATCCGTAATTCCTCCATGCGATCGCGAGCCTAGCTCAGCGATCGCGATGCTCTGCAGACACACCAGCAATCAGCAACACAACAACCATCCGAAATGATTCGAACCACGTCTGAAACTCACCCGAGCCCCTCGAAACCCCGTCTGAATATACCAACAAGTCCCATAACATAACACAGACTTACTCGAGGCCTCAAATCACGCACAACAACATCAAAGCCATGAATCGTACCTCAAATCGAACTTAATAAACTTTTGAACTTTCAACTTCCAAAACTCGTGTCGAACCATATCAAATCAACTCGGAATGACCTAAAATTTTGCACATAAGTCCCAAATGACAAAACTAAGTTATTCCAATTCTCAGAACTACAATCCAAACCTGTATCATCAAGGTCAACTCCCGGTCAAACTTATGAACATTCCAAACCTTCAAATTGCTAACTTTTGCCAAATAGTGTTGAAACCTTCTAGACACATCCAAATGCAAATTCGGGCATACAACCAAGTCCAGAATCAACATCCGGACCTAACGGGACCATCAAAACTCCAGTCCGGGGTCAAATACACAAAAGTCAAACTTGGTCAACTCTTTCAACTTAAAGCTTCCTATTGAGAATCATTCTTCCAAATCAATCCCGAATCACCTGAAAACCAAAACCGACGATTCACACAAGTCATAATACATCATATGAAGCTACTCAAGACTTCAAATAGCTGGACAGGATGTAAATTCTCAAAATGATTGGTTGGGTCATTACAGTTGAAACAATACCTGTGATCGGCATTTGAAGCAACTGCCTCTGGCCTGGCTAGAAATGCATAGCAACATGCTTTTTCACCACCTGATTGACCTCCCACTCTAGGCCGACCTCGAACAGACTGAGCCTCGCCCCTAGCTGGTTGTATAGGTGGTGTAGTTACTGGCGCTGGAACCATAGACTGCGTGCCCTGGTGTGGTACACTACTCAAAAGCCTGGGGCAATTCCTCTTGAGATGACTCAAGTCCCCACACTCGAAACAACCCCTCTTTTTACGAGGTTGTTGACCCTGTGACAAACCCTGATAAGCCGAATATTTGCCTGTGTAAACCTAAGAAGATAAACCGCAGTAGGAACTCTGTGTCGGCAGTACGCTAAAAGATGACTGACCTGGGTGAGCACTATATGAACCGTGGCTAACTAATGAACCACGAGGAATCTGACAAGATGTTTGAGCGGGCCTAAAAGGAAGACATCTATTGTGATGTGACTAACCTCCAGATAAGGCACCACCAAAACCACCCAAACCACGAGGCCTCTTGGCCTCCCACTCCTCTCGCTCAAGCCCCCGAACATGCTCCAAGCGCTTGGCAATCTCAACCACCTGGAGAAAACTGGCATCCGTCTCGGCCTCTCGGGCCATACCATATCGAATACCATAGTTGTTTTCCTAACAGTTCGGTATCCTCTAAAAGATAAGTACATACGTCTCCCTACCGATCCGTGAGACTCTACTAAACTTGCTCATGACTCATAGAACCTATGAACCTAGGGCTATGATACAAACTTGTCATGCCCCAAAACTACCATCCGGTCCTGATGGCGCCTAACTCACTTTCTAGGTAAGCCAAACATATAATAGTGGAACAAGATAACATTATTACGGATGTAGATCAAATATAAAGCCAAATATCATAAATAAACTGATCCAAAATATAAAATCCCTAGAACTTGCAATACATATTCATGATATCTACAATGAAAATACAAGTCCGAAAACACAAAATGGAAATAGTGTCTAAATAATGACAATAGTAACTGAAATAGAAAGAGACATCAAGAACTGCAGTCAGAATGCAACTCTACCTCGTCTCTCAGCAGCTCGACAGCAATCACAACAACCCTCAGCTGGGTCCAACACCTGTATCTGCATAATTAAATATACAGTGTAGTGTGAGTATAACCGACCCCATATACTCAGCAAGTATCCTAACTAACATCGGCGAGATAATAGTGGCAAGAATTACCAATGATACTCGCCAAGAAACTACTCAATTCATAAATTGTACAAGTACAGAGCAATGATACCAAATTAAGCGTAAAACACAAATATTACCAAATTAGTGCACGTAGAAAATCTTGTATGTATTAAAAACTCAGCGTATAGAGAAGATATGCATTAAGGATCAAATCAATTAGCATAGGTTAACATTTAGAGAAGATATGTATCGTGCCTTTAATGTCCAGCCAAATATCATATAGAGAAGATATGCATAAAGAGGCATGTATACATTCTAAAAAGATGGCATATAGAGAAGGTATGCAGTAAAATATGTATACCCCAAGGTAATTGCAAATTGAGAAAATATGCAAAAACCCGAACACTGATCACTTTTCTAAGACCGTATGTACTTCATCAAGAGAGAAACATGAGAGAACGACCCTAGGAGGATAGATCCTTATCCATACGCTACACGACAACTCACGTGCTATAATATATCGATCGCACGGTTCACTCACGTGCTTATCATAGCTCAAACCCACATGGACCACTCACGTGCTACCAACTAGTCCATATTTCACAAAAAGCATGTACAAGAATACATGTATACGAACAATAAACATCAAATCGCATGCTCATGGAATGATAAAAATGACATGCTAAGGTGTATGCATGTGCGAGGTGTACTACCATAGTTCAGATTAGGCAAATACGCCACAAAAATAGCAATTATCATATTTGAACAGGAGATTAGCCTACATATAATCTCTAACATGATTCAAGTATCTCACAAAGAGGTACAAACATATGAAGCATGATAGTAAGAAGATTAGTATTCAATTCATGGCATAAATTAGTCTAAGAATTATCCCGAGCATAGATAAAACTCTAGTGCACGCACACACGCTCATCCACGCATGTGTGTCACCCTTGGCATGTATCCACCATCAATAATCCAAGAAACTAGTGCATCCAATAAAGGCTATGCAAGATACTTACCTCAAGTAAGCCAAAGCAATACTCTAAAAATGCATTCCCACGCGAATCAACCTTTAGACGACTTGAATCTAGCAAAACATAACTCAATAACATCAAATCAGACAATAGAAAACAGCGCCGAACAATAAAAGCTTTTATCTTTATACAAATACGGAAAGTCAACCAAAAAGTCAAGCCCGGCCCGCATCCCAAAACTTGACAAAAGTTACAAATTCCGATTACCCATTCCAACACAAGTCCAAATAAAAAAGGTTTATCCAAAAATGACTCCGAATCGGGGATCAAATTTCAAATAATCACTCTCCAATATTTGGTACTAAAATCCCAATTTTCTCCCTTAGATTTAATCAACCAAAGTCCAGAATCAAGAGTACAATCATGAATAATAATTACATATGAGTTAAAATCACTTACCCAATTCGAGTGAGTGAAAATCGTCTAAACAATTGCCCCAATTCGAGCTCCCAATCTCAAAATTTGATAAAATAGGCCAAACTCTATTAAAATAACACTGCCTAGCGATTTCGCATTTGCCGCCACAATGCTCGCTTCTGCGGAAAAATGGCTCGCATCTGCGAGTTCACTAACTCCCCCGACTATCCACATCCGTGCACAAAATTATGCTTCTACGGGAGCACTTCTGCGCATAAGACATCGCAGATGTGACGCATATGTGCCCTTCTTTCGCATCTACGGACTCTTTAACTCTCAGCAATCCATTGCTTCTGCAACCAACTGTCCGCTTTGAAGACTCGCACCTACGCCATACCTCGCAGGTGTGAAACACCAGTAACGGAACTCCCAAACAAGATCAAAATAATCTGAAACTCATCCAAAAAACACCTGAGGCCTGCGGGACCCCGTCCAATTATATCAACACGTCCCAAGACATAATATGGACCTACTTGAGGTCCTAAACCACACAAAATAAAACCAAAACTATCAATCACACCTCGATTCAAGCCTAATGAACTAATCAAGTTCAAACTTTCTGAAACTCATATCAAACCACGTCTAATCAACTCGGAATGACCTAAGATTTGCACACAAGTCTCAAATTACATAAAGAACCTATTCCAACTTCTGGAACAACATTGCGGACCTAATAGCCTCAACGTCAACTCCTGGTCAAACCTATGAATCTTCCAAACCTTTAACTTTCAAGCTTTCGACATTTAGAGTCAAATTAACCTAGGAGCCTCCAAATTCAAATTCGGACATGCACCTAAGTCCAAAATCACAATACGAACCTATTGGAACCATCAAAACATGAATCCGAGGTCGTTTATACAAATGTCAAACCTTGGTCAACTCTTACAACTTAAGCTTCGAAAATGAGACTATGTGTCTCAATTCACTCCAAAAACCTTCCTGAAACCAAATCAACCATTCCTGCAAGTCACCAAATATCGAATACACATACGTGGAACATCAAATAGCATAACGGGACCATTATACACAAAACAATCAGCCAAGTCATTACAAAATCCCTTCAAAATCTCTTTATTTTATTTTATTTTTTTCATTTTTTTCATCCTTCTCTTTCTTATTCATCAAAATACCCTATCATCATCTTCACCCAATTCCACCCAAAAAAAAAAAATAACCATCAAAATACCCTATATATATATATATATTCCCCAAAACGAGTATGGTGCTGATTTAAGGATATAGCTTTCTAAAAGATACTTACTTGCCTTGCTTATGTCTTCTCTATTAAGTCAATTGTGTGACAATATATTAACTTTTATGGGCCATGCATGGATATAATTCTATATATCTTGTCTAATAGTTGTTGTATCTTCGGTGACTACTCTGTCGACATGTTAGGTATTACACATTTTTCGGTCATGATCCTCTGGCCCGACATGTCTCTTCAATGAAGAAATAAACTAAAAAAAGATTTCATGAGAAAAATAAGGGAAAATTTATTTTTTCCTATTAATTATTCGAATTCTGATTTTGGTTATGATCAATTTAACTTTGGCATTTAACTTTCAAGTAATTAAATGTAAGAGTTTGATTCGTTCATTAACAAATTCTCACAAATTTAACAGATTATTAACTACTGCTCATGTGACTACTGTATGTGAAACTAGGCAAAAGACGTTGTTTGGTACTTGAGCCTTAAATAATTTGGATAGTCGTTTGTAAAGAGGAAAATGGCTAAATATGACCATGTAGTACAGAAAATAGTTTAAAATAGTTTAAAATTACTCTCTGTTTCACTATTTAGTTAATTCAGACCTGCTATACTATGGCGCTGAATTGTCTCTAATTTAGACGGAGGCAATCTCCCTTAAATCTCTGATTCTAATTAAAATTCACCCCCATTTAGACCTATTACCCGATATAATTCCCTTCAAAATCTCTTTATTTTCTATTGTTTTTATTTTTCGTTTTTGTAGCATCCTTCACCTTTTTTCATCAAAATACCGTACCATCT